>JAUEKT010306667.1:0-10953 GCA_031762655.1 Doris verrucosa | reverse complement strand
AGAGAGATTTATATATATAAAATGAGAGAGAGAGAGAGAGAGAGAGAGAGAGAGAGAGAGAGAGAGAGAGAGAGTGAAAGAGAGCGAGCGAGAGGAAGAGAAGAAGAAAGAGAAAGAGAAAGAGAGAGAGAGAGACAGAGAGACAGAGAGACAGAGACAGAGAGAGAGACAGAGACAGAGACAGAGACAGAGACAAAGACAGAGAGAGAGAGAGAGAGAGAGAGAGAGAGAGAGAGAGAGAGAGAGAGAGAGACAGCGAGACAGCGAGACAGAAATGGAGGCAGCGAGACAGAGAAGTAGAGAGAGACAGACGGACAGATAGAAAGACAGAAGGAAAGAGAGAGAGACACAGAGACAGACACAGAGACAGACAGACAGACAGACAGACAGACAGACAGACAGACAGGCAGGCAGGCAGGTAGACGGACAGATAGACAGACAGACAGATAGAGATAAAGACAGATTCAGAGACAGAGACAGAGACAGCGCTGATGCTAATCGTCCGCCCCCTTTGCCTTGCAGGTACCGCCATGGTGGTGGCGTGGGTCCTGTTTGCCAACATCGGGGTGTTCATTGCCCGCAACGGCCGGACGATGCTCAGCTCCTCCAGGCCTTGCGGCAAGGACGTCTGGTTCCACGTAAGCTCTCAACGAATACAGGGTCATTTAGTGCTTTAATCAATACAAAAGGTCATTCAGTGCTTTAATCAATTCAGAGAGTCATTCAGTGCTTTAATCAGTACAAGGGGTCATTCAGTGCTTTAAACAATTCGGCGGCCATTCAGTGCTTTAAAAGATAATTCGTTATTTTATCCTCAAATAATACTGATTTTAAAATTAATTGAAGAACTTTTCCAAGAGATGGAGGCACGGTGCACGAGTAGTTAGGGCATCCGACTGCTGACCGAGAGGTACGGGGTTCGAATTCCCTCTGCGACCATCGCGTATTTTCCTTGAGCAAGAAAATTTATTCCAATTGCTTCACTTGACTCAGGTGCAAATGAGTGCCAGCAAGGGCTGGGGAGTAAAGACCTGCGATAGACTAGAGTCCTGTCCAGGAGATGGTCTTGTTTCATCTGTTCCGCTTAACGCAACAGAAACTGGGATAAGCTCCAGCTCTTTGGGTCTGTCAAGGCCTAGACAGAGCTTTACTTACTATATTTACTTACCCATTGACTGCCTACTCGCAATTAAATTTTAAAAGGATGTAAACAAATTGTAACCACCTGTATAAAATCCTCTTCTGAATGTTTACTTTAATGCATAATCTTTGGTGGTTATGGTGAACAGGTTGGACCTGTATCCTTTAGTAAGATTTTGACATTTTTGGCTGCAAAAGGGTTATTAAATTGAACTTGACATTTTACCTCTATTTTTCATTGAGGAAACTTCATTAGCACTCACTAACATTTAAAGTAATAGGGAAGGGCATTAAAATCGCATGTTTTAGACACTTTGTCTTCTCAAATAAAGGCAGAGAAGTGTTTACAATGTTGATAATGCTATGTGTATGAGAATGAGTATTCAAAGTTTGAGGGGAATGATACTTAATGAATAACTTACTAATATAAATTAGAAAAGGTGTTCAAAATTTGAGGGGGATGATACCCAATGAACAACTCTTTTGTGAAATGTCATTAAACAGTGGTGCGTGGGTTTTTGTTTATTTCCAGTTAAAATCACGAGTAACAAGAAAAAGGCTCAAGTTTACAGAGTTAATGGAAAACTTATCTCCGAGTTTGCGGTCGTCAAGACACGAGGTGCTGTCAATGTTCCAATCCCTGTGAATGGCAAAAAGAGCTCTGCCCTTGTGAGCGCCAAGATCAGCACAAACTATGTTCTTCCCTTAATCAGGAATAAAGCTTTGAAGAAAAACACAGTGGTGATGAACTTCAAGGTCAATGATCGCAGCACAAAAGCCATCAAGAAATACTATGCTACAATGTAAGAAAAAATTGATGTTAAAACAGTGTAGTAAATTTATACTACCATGACTTATAGGTATATTTATTTTGTAACTTGATTGCACTTTCATACGACTTGAAAATTTTTGATTTACTTGTCAGTTTGAATGACCAGAGTTAAATCTTGTATGTATACATTGTTTGTACCCTTGAATTGATATTTTCATGGTGCCTGATGGTGACATTTTATTCCCCCGGGCTAGTCATTCAACAAGACTTTGAAATTTGTCAGGGACAATAAATTTCTTAAGACAAAGGCAACACTATCTTAAGTGGTAAGGTATTCAATCCCTAATGAATCTCAAGTGAAGCATTGAGAGTAAATTCTCTCATTCAAGAATAATATGCAATAGTCATGGCAAGTTGTGAACCTGATACTTCTTAGTCTGCAGCTTAGTACTCTAAACTCTGCCATTTTGATCAGAAAATAATTAGAATGGGTACCCTTTATGGCAGGTTATAGCCATATCACAATCCAGTGCTCAAACGAAGTCACTTTGGCTGTTTCTATGATCCTCATCTTTGGCACCTATTATGTGCTTGAAATATGGTTAATTTTATTATGATGACCAGTATTCGTTTATTTCTTTTTAGTTTATTTACAAAGAGTTTGAGTTGATAGCAAACTTTAATCCCTTTTTCTTTTTTTTAGCACATGTGCAAATCAGTGTTTTTGACATTTGGGATCTAGAGCAGAGCATTTAGCCAAAATTACAATAAAGACTGCTTTAATCTTTAATTGCACACAAATCAATTGATCTATATATGTAAGACTTAAATTTCAGTTTTAAGAAAATTGTTAGCAATAACATTAAAGTATAAGCCTTTACAGTTGTTGAAAAAAAAATTGTAAAAGACCAGCAAACTCCATAGTGCCCCATAAGTCTTTGAAACATAAGAAACAATGATGCAATCATGCTATTTGAGACTCAAAGATTCAATACTGATTCATGAATTGGAATATAGAATATTGGAGGAAAGAAGTCTATACTCAAGGTTGGATATTGTACAAATAACAAACGTTACAAAGTCTGTTCAGTCAGCTTTTCATTTTAAAATGTCAAAAATTTTGTGAGAAATTGTAATATTTAATTTGCATTTTTATCAGGGTTAAAAAAGATATTTAAAAAATATTTAATGACTTCATATACATTTTATACATCACTTAATTGTTGTTTTACCCCCACAGAAATCTTGACAGCAAAAAATACAAAGATGCTAGTTTTATGGCCACATTTGATGTTGCTCACAAAGCAAGCTTTACCAAATCAAAGGTGATATTCAAACATGATCCCAAAGTGAAGGACAAATCCCAAGAACTGAATGTGGAAACAACGATCAGCCATAAAATTTCTAAGAGGGGAGCAGATATTCGCTATGATGTACATGCTGTATATCCTATCAAGGTAAATATAAGGATAAAGCACCCATTTATGTTCAATCTATTATGTAAATTCTCTAAAAACAAATGCAAAAGAAAATTGAAGACATGAATTATACAATGGTTAAATAAATTATTCATTTAAGAGCTTATGTGTGACACTATATCTGTAGAAAAAATCACGGGGTAGCTTTCAATCATTCATGAGGTCAATGTACAAATGGGTTGGGTTTTTTTTTTTGGTGGTTCTCAAGGAGAAATCTGTGAAACACAGCAACTCGTCCCAGGGTTAGGGTGTCAGCCCTGATTGTCTTGTTTTGAGCTGGAAAAGTTAAGCCAAGCTCTACTGGCCAGGATCTCACAGGTTATCTCTTTTAAGCTTATGGTCCAAGCTTCATTAGTCATCATGGCTTACAAGGAGCTCATCTTAGTAAGTCTTGAAATGCAAAAGGGCACAAATATACTCACATTCTGAATGAATTTGGAGGCAGCTCAAGAACGATGAAAGGGTCGTGAAATTAAGTCACCATGGAATGAAATTCATCAGAAATATTAATATTTTACATAAAGCAATAGGGAAAGGGGATAACATGAATTTGATTTATAATATGAAATTTTATTATTTTAAACAAATATTGTATGATGAAGCAATATTTAATTTGTTTATTTTCTTTCTTTTCATCCAAAAGAAAATTGAGTACCACTGGAATGGAAAGCATGAACACACACTGGCAAAACTGTTTTCCTTTGAAACCTACAACATGATCGTGCTGTCAAAGGGTAAAACCATTGAACTGCGTCTAAAAGGAGATGACAAGAGCAAGAAACTTTTGGAGGCTATTGGAAATCTGGAACTTAGCTATCCATCTTTCACAATCGGCAAAGAATCCTTCAATGCTCAAAATTACAAGCTCACTACAATCATTCAACAGAAACCAGAAAAAGATTACGTTCACACTGTTAACTTAAGAACCACAGAGGGTGTGAAGCATATCATGACGACAACATTCAGAAAATCAAAAAACAACAATTTTGACTTGAAAAGTCAAGTTGACATTAATGGACAACATCGTTCTAAAATTACCATGACAGCCATGAAGGATGACACTAAAGTAGATACCTCCATGATGTTTGAGAAAGACAATAAAATGTATCGGGGTCAAGTAGGCTTAGAGAACGTTCAGAAAAAATATTGGAATGCAAACATGGACGTGATTTACCCAGAAAGGAGGATTACATCAATGGTGGAAGAGGTAAGGAAAAACGGAAAAAGCATGTTCAGTGGTCACTGCTCATGGGATGCAGACAAAGACTTGACAAAGAAAGTGCAGATAGAAATGTACTCAAGAACAGACATGGCAGAACAAAATGGTGAAAACTATGAAATGGAATATTTTTATAAACTTGAGACGCCTTTTGAGGGTCACACAATTTATCAGCTAGACAGGAAGATCAAAGTAGTGCCCACAAAAGTTTTAGATGAATACACCTTCATATATAGTGTACCTGAAAACGAGCTGTCCTATAAATACTGGTTGCTCTTGCCAGCAAGCACAGAACGATTTGAAACGATGCTTGAAATAAAAACTCCCTTTGAGAAATTTAGAAAGGGTCGCACAGAAATTCAACACAAATTTGATGGTTCCAAACATCTGTCAACGGTCATAAGTGGTGCATACAATGAACATGAAGCCTCAGCAACTGTCAAATTCATAAATCGAGGAGATCTTGTCACAAATCGCTTGGAAAGCTCTTTAGGCATTACGTCCACATTTTCAGACTACAAATCTTTGACTTTGACATTTAATCACAATGATGATGGTAAGGCATATGCTAGTAACCTCATTTTTGAACATAATGGTAAAAATTATGAAGTAGACCTGACAGCTGACTATTTCCGAGTTGAATACATGTTGAAACTGTTTTCTACCTTGAATGTCAACTTACCTGATGGACGCACTGTGACAGTCATTTTGAATCATGATAATACTTTGACAAATATGGATTCTAGCATTACTGGTAGATGGCCTGGAAATAATCAAATGAAATTGGTCTTAAATGCCAAATTCAATAAAGCTGAGAAAGATTACAATCTTGATGTCACATTTACAAGCACTTTGGATAAAGTCAACAGCATGGTTATAAAATCCCATTTTAATGACATGAATGGCCAAAAAGGATCTTTCTTCTCTGAAGTGAACAATGACCCCTCTACGACATACAACTACAAATACACATATACTGATAAGGAATTCTCTTATGAAGGCTCAAGTGCTCAAGCAACATATTCTGGAGAAGTTAAATATGAACGCTACCCAATTACACTATTGATAAAACATTCTCAAAAAGGAGAAAATGGAGGGAACTTTGTTTTAGATGCCTCTGTTGATAAAAGCCATAATGGATGGACGAGTGACCTTCAACTTCTTACGCCATTTGCTGAAGCCAGAAATATTGGTGTGAGAGGTCATTTAAAGGAAAAGAATAATGTTTGGACTTTGGACACTCAAATCTCACTTGATATCAAGAAAAAGATTGAATTGGACTTCTCTGTTGATGTTGAGAAGTGGACACAAATGTCTTGTCAAATAAAGAGTCCTTATGAGGAGATGAGCTTTATGAAATTTGGCTTCCTAAATGATGAGAAGAAAAACATGTACAACACCACAATGTTCATTGAAGTCCAACCTGTGTTCAACATGGTGAAAATGAATAGTTTTGTGTCCCTGAAACCGAATTTCAGCACACAACTCTCTTTGGAAATGCCAGATTTTGACTTCAAGCATATCAAATTAACTGCAGCTAATGTGGAGCAGCGGCGAGGTGTTAAGACCACTGTAAATGTTAAATACCATCCAGACAAAGAAATTGATCTCAACTTCAGGTCCCGATGGAGTAAAAACAAATTCCCTGAAAAGTTAAGAGTATATTTGGATTTCTCCTCACCCTATGAGGTGTTGCATTCTCTGAATCTAAAAACTGATGTGGACAAGCAAAATGGGAAATGGATTGCCAACTGGAATTTGAAAAGTTCAAACAAAAAACTTGAGTATTTTGATGTGCACTATGAACTGTTGAACTCTGAGACAGCATTCCACTCAGATTTAGAGGTGAAATATCCGACCTTTGAGCCCATTGTATCTGGAATTCATCTTGACTGGGGAGACAATATCGGAACTAACCTGACACTAGTAGCCCCTGAAATCGGTCGCACTATATTTGGATTCAAGTTAAAATCAAAATCATGGTTAGATTTCCAGGAAAAGATTTTTGGAGAGATACAAGGGCATGAACTAGACATTGATTTAGGCTTGAAACATGATGAACTTGCAACAAAGGCTTGGTTAACTTACATGTTTCCAGGAGCTGATCAAAGTTTCATTAAAACTCATCTGTACAGGGAAGGCAATACTTATGATGATTTTGACCTGGGAACTTTCTTCCAAATTGGCAAGCACTCACCTGAATACAACATCTCAGTGCAGTATGGTTTTACTGATGTCAAATCATCTATGGGACTAACTTTCATCACGCCACACACTATGCCATTTTCCTACTTAGGAAAAGGTGTTGTTGAGGGCCCCGAAAGAAAATCAATGGGATATTTAATGCTTGGAAAAGATTATCTTATTGACAGTACTGCTCGGACAATAGTTACGGAGTCTTTATATGAATATGAGTATAATGTCAGGTACCTTTTTGGTGGAAAAGGTCATAACATTGCCAACTTTATTACAGCCAATTGGAATGATGAAGGAGAAGAATTGAAGATAACCCATGATTATGATGATAAACATATTGAGTTAGAGGGCGCACATAAGAATGCCAAGGCAAACGGAAATAACAAAGAGACCTTAGACATTACACTTTTCACACCTTATGAACATGTAAAGGACGTTGGACTCCATGCCTTCATAAACATGAATGAGAAAAACTATGATGGCAAATGCGTACTTGAATATATGGATGATAAGGAAGCTGAATTAATATTCAACCTCTTACAGAAAACAACTAATCATCTAGACTTGGATGCCACCTTGATCTTGCCTGAAACTGATTACAGGACAAACACATTGAAATATTCCCAGGTAAATAGAAGGGACAAATTCACAGCAGATGCTACTTTGTCTTTGGGCACTGGAGAGCAGGCTAGAGGAAAAGTTGAATTCAAGAACACTGAAGAATTCATCATCACAGTCACTGGACCCATTGAAGAGTTTGAAACGTTATCGATCACTGGAAAGTACAATAAAGAGCAGCAACGGCTTAATGGAGATGTACAACTCAAATTGAAACTTCACCCCAAACCAGCCAATTTAGAGTTTGACATCTTTGTTAATAATATGCCAGTTCAATTATACTTTAAATTACAAACTCCATATGACAACTTTAAGAAAGCAGAACTTACCATTACACACACTGGTAACGATTGGAAAAAGTTTAATACTCTATCAACTTTGACCTCTGAAGCCATTGGAAGAATGAACTCAGACATCACTTTCAATTATGACACTCAGACTGACATGGATCTAAAAGCAACCCTCACAAGCTCTGTGGAACATGTGAAAAATCTAAAATTAGGCTTCAACACAAAAGAACAAAAAGATGAGCAAACAAGTCATTTAGAAGTTGGATGGGGCATGAACAAAGAAATTATTGTCGATTCTACCTGGGCTTTTGATTCAAAGAAAGTCAAAAAGGCTGTTAAAACAAATTTTGAAATAACTACACCATTTGATGAAATGAAATCTGTTATTTTCAAATTTTCACATCAAAATGGGAAGAAGAACATGAATCAATATATCAACATTGCCCACAATGGACGTACATATGTTGATTCTACAGTAAGTTATAAAATTGGCAAAAAACACATTGGGAGCATAGACATCAGGTACCCACGACCAATGGCATTTGATCTTGAAGCGGAAGTAGGGGACCAAACACTTGATGGAAATTTGAAAGTAAATTGGGACAAACACTCACCAGAAAGTCTGTTTGAATTTGTTACAAAAATCTCCGACAATAGTGCAGACAACAACTTGGATAAGTCCTTTTCATTTAAAGTCATCCACCCTGTGAGACTCATGGGACTGGACTTCCAGGTGAAATCAGCAGACAAAGAAATACTTAGCACAGGTCGTCTGACATGGGATGAACGAAAAGGAAAGACGTTTTCCTATGACATTGGATATTCTGACCGTTCTACCAAGTACAGTCAGATGTATGATGGGCACGTGAAATTTGGAGTTCCCCAACGCAGCGTCAAGGTGGAAGGATCGCACAGAGACACTGGATCTGGCAAGACCTTGTCAACTTCTATTTTCTGGGATGCTGACAAAGATGAAACCAAGAAGGTAACTATAATATTAGAATTTTATTAAAGTCCAGAAGAGGATTATAAAACATAATATTTTTAATTCTAAATTTTAAAATGTTACTCATTCCATAACCCCTTCCTTCTAAATTTATAAATGCATCATCACCGTTAACAGTTAATCTGCCCAGTAATACATCTTTCCTAAAAAAAAAAAAAAAAAGAAGCAACAACTTTATATTTAGAAATAAACGTCGATTGCTGGGATTGAATATGTATGATTATTCATTTGAACACAAACACCAAAAAAAAAAGGTTTTTAAACTAAAAATCTATTGCTCATCTATAGCTTACAAATAATTAGTGTATGAAAACTTATAAATATACTTTTTAAAGTAATTAACTACTTTGAGATAGTTGGGCGACTGACTTTTTGCTTTTTTTTATTCCTTGAATGTCATGATTGCGGGAAATCATCTCAAAACAGTAAGTTTAGTACCAGTCCGACCCCGCATCTGGTGTACTTGATGACCTATCAATGAAACAGTCTCACAATGGGTCCAATTGACAATGTACTGTAATCCATCATACTAAAAAAAACAATTCCTCATCAATTACACAGGCTAGGGACTTTCAGCATATATATTTTTTTTTTGTCCTGAAGAGGACTGAGTTAGATGAGTTAGATGGCATTATCTGTCATCTCTTACTTGAAGTAATCAGTTTTGATGTCCTTAAGGAAATGAATAAACACATCATACATTTCAACATGATAGAAATCTTTCAGATGCATCATATTTTGCCTAGTTTCCTTTTATACATTTACAGCCATACTGAAACACACTGCAGTCCCAGCCATTGCTGCTTGTGATCTGCAATATCAAACCACTGTTTAACCACCCGCTTAAGTCAGCCTGTCCCATTTATTAATATCTAGCCCTTGCCAGTTACAGTCTGAGTACAGCGGAGCTGTTAACACATAATTATCTCAATATTACCCCCAGGGCGGGGGGGCTGGGGGGGGAGGAGATGCTCTTTTGTGTGTCATACCTTCATTACATATGTTGCCACTTCCCAACTGCTTATTCAATATCGAAATCGCACCGTTCCATCTGGTCAAGCTCTTTGTCAAATAACCTGAAAGACATGCAACTATCACCAGAAGTCAGATTATTCAGCGAGACTTAGGTAGAATGGATTATCAAAGATAGCCTATCAAGTTGACTGGCAACATAAATTCTCTCAGACCCTAAGAGGATTAAAAGCTCATGAAGACCAAAATTAAACTGTTAAAAATGAACCACAATGATAGTTGGACATTTCATTCTTTCTATAAAGATGAAAGTACTTTGACAGACTATTTATATCATCCATTATTAATAGGGAAAACAGAATAACTCTAGGTATCTTTGCTCGAATTCCAAATTTGAATGGAGCCTTCCTTGCCTTAAAATAGCATTTACTACTATATAATTTCAATACTTTCCAGGTGGTACTAAGCTCAACTACAGAACAACAAGACAGGTTGGAGCGCATGAGTCTCAACTTGAATTTGCCATACATAAACAAGGTAAGCCACAGCCAAAATGTTACAATAAAAGCATGAACTATTTTGTGGTTAACTTAATCATGAAGCTACATTGAATCATACAATACTCTGCTGACATTTATACTCATATATTACTGTAAGATATAAAAAAAAGTTTAATCCATTTAATGTCTTAAAACCTTCGATTTGATATTGCTTTTAAACTTGTTTAGCAGATGAAAAATGTTACATGCCTTTTTTTTCTACCTTTTTTTCAGCAAATGAATATGGGAATCACCCGAAAGCAGGAATATGGAACATCTGTTCTTGAGACCGATGCTGAAATTTCGTATTCCTCGGATTCTCGGAAAAATATTCTTATTAAAGCTAAGATTGATAACACTGAGATGGACCCGAATGATCTTGGCAATTTCAACTATACTGTTGATCTTGGATTTATACATCCCATCACTGGCATTGACATCAGGGTATGCATCATAATACAAATCATGATATTGTTAATATTGCACTTACAAATGTATATTATATATAAAACAAGAATGCATTTCTGATTGGTAAAGCATGTACCGTATTATCCCTTATAAGCGCACCGTGCGCTTAAAAAAATAAGCGCCTGGATATTAGGGATACTTTGAAAATCCTGCTTACTGAACATATAATACGTTTCTCTCACTACTAACAACCCGCATTAGCTTGTTTTATTGATTGGTTTAAATGCATGCAAAATAGTACAGTATTTTATTAGT
>JAUEKT010306557.1:0-10956 GCA_031762655.1 Doris verrucosa | reverse complement strand
ATCATCATCATCATCATCATCATCATCATCATCATCATCATCATCATCATCATCATCATCATCATCATCGTCTTCATCATCGCCTTTTCACCCTGTATCAGGGTATAGGCCACCAACAAGCAACAGACTTCCATTTGCTCCTATCCTGGGTACATCTTATCGTGTCCTTGTATGAAAGGCCTCCTCTCTTCAAGTCGTCATCCATTACCCTTCAGAAAGTTGCTCATGGTCTACCCCTGATCCTTTGTCCTTGTGGGTTCCACTGGAGTGCCTGTCTTGTAGTGCTACACAGAAGCTTTCTACAGGTGTGACCTATTCATCTCCATCTGAGCTGCCCTATCTCATTCTCTATTAGTTTCTGTACAATTCTTTACCAGAGTGTTCTATTTGAGTATTATCTGACCAATGAATCGTTAAAATCCTTCTCAAGCAGGTGTTCACAAAGCTCTGGAGCTTTCTGCTGTAGGTCTTTGAAGTGCTCCAGGTCTTGCAAGCATTTTGCTCTTTGATAAATAGACAGGGTAATTGGATAGCCCCTTAAGAACAATGACAAGAATATTGCTTAGAAACAGTAAAAAAAAAAAAAAAAAAAAAAAAAATCGTGGTGTAGGCTACACAGGATTAGATTTGTTACCTCCATATCAGCAGCACACTATACGCAGAGAGTTCTTTCTACCAATCCAGCTTTCTTTTGGTTGGTAGAGAGCTCTCCCTTCATGGCAAGATGGTGAGTGCCAACATCAGACTTTGTGTGCTTTCTATTCATCTCACCTTTTTCTTTTTACCTGGAAAATTGATGTGTTTGAGATTGTTAGCACTGTCAAGTAATTAATATCATCGTTCAAGCTCAATAGGAGATCTCAAAGTGGTCTATACTCATTTGAAAAGTTGTTTTACGATTTGTCTCACCGTTAGATGTAATTAATTAAGACAGCGCCAACGATTTCAAGTGTAGTCAAATCATCTGAAATGGGCTTGTCACCTTGTGAAGAGATGTTCACCTTTTGAACAATTCTGCTTTTGTGTAGGTCTAGTCGCATCCGTTCCCATGTTGGTACTGCCCATACAACAGATACAGCTTTGAATTGGTTCAGTGAGCATGGCAACCTTTTTCATGCAAGTGCGATGCAATTATCGAATCTCTGACATCTGATATTGTTGTTTCGGCACTTCCTTATAAATAAGAAATAAAAATGGAGGCATGGTGGCTGAGTGGTTAGATTGTCGAACTGGTGAACGAGAGGTACTGGGTTCAAATCCCAGCCATGTCTATCATGTATTTTCCTTGAGCAAGAAAATTTATTCCAATTGCTTCACTCGACTCTGGTGTAAATGAGTACCAGCAAGGACTGGGGAGTAAAGCCTGCGATAGACTAGCGCAAGGGATGATCTTGTATCACCTGTTCCGCTTAACGCTACCGAATCTGGGATAAGCTCCGGCTCTTTGGGTCTTTTAAGGCCTAGGAGGAACTTTACTTATTGAAATAATCAAATCTCTCTACTCCAGCACTATATCACATGAAGACTTTGCACTAATAGAACAACGATGTTTACTTTCATCTTGTAGATTTGTGTCACGACTGTCTATATTACATTTTATGTTCTGAGCATTATGGTTCAAGACAATGTTTTTTCCCTTGCACTGGACTTACGTGATGTTAAGATACTCACCATTATTTCTCTCTCCCTCTAGCAACCTCCTCATCAAGCGATGTAAATTCTACATCATTACCAAGTTCAGTTGAATCTATGACTAGTACATCGGGTGACATAAAATCAACGACGAGTAAGTGACAAATATTACAGGAAAATTCACTTGCAATATTTTTCCTTTTTTTTCATCCTCTTTTGGCGTTATGGTGTCTTTAAGTTCGGCACACATGAAACCATAGACTTTTATTAAAAGAGACTTTGATGACTATATACATGCATATCCCAAAATTTCTGTGCCACAGGAGTTCCAACTTGTTCGGCTGTCACCATGTCTTTCCAATTTGCATACATATTTTCTGATTTCAGATTTTCAAAAGGAGTAACTCTTTAGCCCTGAAATTAACTTTTCATGTTTGAATGGACTTATTCCAACGTTTTATAAAAAAACACAAAAACGCTGATATCCCCCGAAGTACAAGATTATCAGAAACAAACTAATCCATCATATCTGTGCGCGTTGCACATCGAATGCATGGTGATTGATTGGCCTATGCATAATTACCTGAAAAGTTATAACTTTTGTAACTGTCTGGCCATGAATTAGTTGACAATAGTTTTTTGTTATTCCAACCATTTTTTTAGATAGAGGATTTTTTTTTTTACATAGACGGATATCATTTTTGAAACAGCCCTTTGTTTTTTTGGTGATCCAGAAATTTGACATTTGTTTTTGCGGTTGATATGGTTATGAAAAAGTCAATCTTGATGTCCTCAATTCTTCCCAGTCGTAGACTGCAGCAAAGTGATGAGCTGTGTGGATGCGGCCAAGGAAGTTCAAGCCCTGGGTCTAAAGGGGCCGGACAAAGAGGCTTGCAGGTAAAGCTTGGCAAAGCAAGTCACATTTCTGCTGTGTCCATCCCTGTCTTTGGGATATCTTGTTTCCCATTTCGTCCATGTATGCAAGTGTGTTTGCTACTCCTACTATTGACCGTAAGAGAGACACACTAAAACTCTAATTAAATTTAGGACACAGAACTTAACACTAGGCTTAGGCCAGATTCATAATCAACTGTTAGTGTTGCTGGATCTTAAATATAGAACTAGAACTACATACTCGCACCATCTCTAACTTCCTCATTGGTTTACCCCATGAGTCATCGTTTAAAGATAGAAAGATGATATCATACGGTCGTCTTTGTTGTATGAAAGGTTGGGGACTGAGAGATCGTTTGTGAGTTGAACGTTGGTTAGTAAGGAACGAATCCACTAACACAACTCTAGCATTCTTATTTCATAACCATACTCATGTAATTCATTTCAAGTTACATATATTTGTTTGATTCCATTACATCTGTATTATGTGTGTTATTTATGTCATGTTAAAGTGAAGCCTTTTTTTTCCCTTGGGAATAGAGTTCAAAGTCATAAGAGGATTTCCTTTCATGTTTTTTCGGTTGTGTATTGGCTTTCAGTATATTATACATTCATCAGGGTCGAAACAAAAATCGTCCATTGTGATTTCTTGTCAGAAAGAACAGTGATGTTTAAAGATATACACCATTTACACTTGTGTATCACTGATAATTGCTTATTCTCTTGTTTCTTCTTGCTTGTGGACTGCTCATCAAGTATTACTGTCAGTGATCGTTTGACAAGAAAATAAAATGGAATTTAAAATCCGCGGAAAAATTGTTACGATAGTTAACGCAGTTGAGTTCAAAATACTCTATTTAAAAAGATTTGTAGAAAAAACAAATTTCTGGGATTTACTTATTTTCAGAGTTCCTGATTTTAGAGGTGTCAAATGTATTTGACTTTGACTAGCTCTGTAATTTGCTTCCAGCCGAATGACTGATGCCCATCATTGCCTCAAATCAGCGATCTTCAACTGCAGAGAGAAGGGGATGAGTATTTATGGCCTACGCTCTCTGGCCTTGACCTACACCACAGTGGGAGACCTTTTGAAAACACTGTGTGCCACATCCACTACTGGTGAGTGTTTCTTTTGGAATGGGACTCAAACCTTGACCATGGACTAGAACATGACCCCTCTGCAGATAGATAATAATGCAGTTTTGGCACATTTTGTTGGCTGACAGCCAGAAGTGACTGTGTCCAAAATTTATCTTTTGAGAAACAATAGATATTGGGTTTCTTTTTTAACTCTTTGGATTAAGAAATAACAAATTAAATTCCATATATGAGATAAGAAGACTATAATAGATGCCCAATATCTTTCTTTTCTGGATCTTTAAAAAATATATTACTTTTTTTGCTAATGTGGACATAGTCACTTCTGGCTGTCAGCCGACGATTTAAATGTCATAACATTGAACATGTCACATTTGTACAGATACCAGTGTTGTTTTTTTCTTGACCTATGAAATAATCTTATGACTTTGTCATCGGCGTGCTTGTCCAGATGTGAAGTGCGAGGAGTTGAAGTCCTGCTCTGAGCATGCCAGGGGCATTGGCCAGCTGCTGTCTTCAGGGCAAGAGGAGGAGGCTTGCAGGTAAGGAAATGGCGCGACTGTTACCGATATATTCCGTAGCCATTTCATTTATTGTTACTGATATTCCGTAGCCATTTCATTTATTGTTACTGATATTCCGTAGCCATTTCATTTATTGTTACTGATATTCCGTAGTCATTTCAAAGGCTTGCAGGTAAAGAAACGCCCCAACTGGTACCGATATTCCGTGGCCATTTCAAAATAAATGTACCCATTACGGAGTAACGGAAAAGTGACGAGGAGGCTTGCAGGTAAAGAAACGGCTTAGCCAACTGTTACCGATATTCCGTAACCTTTTCAAAATAAATGTATCCGTTATGGAGTAACGGAACAGTGACGAGGAGGCTTGCAGGTAAAGAAACACCCCAACTGTTACGGATATTCCGTGGCCATTTCAAAATAAATGTACCCATTACGGATTAATGGAAAAGTGACGAGGAGGCTTGCAGGTAAAGAAACGTCCCAACTGGTGCCGATATTCCGTAGCCATTTCAAAATAAATGTATCAATTACGGAAAAACGGAAACATGATGAGTGCTATGGATTATCATGATTATATTTTATGATCTGGGTAGACAAAGTATGGGGAAAGAAAATCTCGGTTGAGCTTCTCCATTGAGGCACAGAAGCAGACCTACCATTTATATTGATTTAATCAGTATGTCCTTTTTTTTTTTTTATAGAACGTATAGAGCAGATATCACTATTTTGTTTCAGCATTAATTCTAAATATACTGATTTTTGATAAATTGTATCGTTCATTCTATTAGTCGATCCTGATTTCTTTTCCCAAATTTTAATACAGATTATTTTTACTGGTTATCTCGACTTTACTTCAAATCGTTGGCTGACAGCCAGAAGTGACTATGTCCAAAACTTGTACTTTGAAGCAAAATTGATGTTTAGTTTCTTTTTTTACTTTTCGGTTTCAGAAATAACAAATTGACTTCCAGATTTGGGGTCTGTTAGGCTTGATAGGCTATGTAAAGCAGATAAAAAGAATATAATTGATGCGTAACATCTTCCTTTTCTGGATTTTTTAAAAGTATATCAACATATGGTTAACATGGACATAGGCATTTCAAGCTGTCAGCCAACAAAATATTGTGGTAGGTCTGCAGAAGTTATGACTTTAACCCTTTCAATCCGTGTCATCACTAGAGTGGGTGAAGGCCTGCAGTCCTCCACACCAAAGCCCAGCTAAAGCAAAAGGGTGTATGGGTTAATTTTGCGTTTATGAGTTATTACTGCTTCCTGAAAGCTGAGATTCAAATCTATGACCTTGCAAAATGGCGTAATGATATATCTGTCACTTTTTTTAGATATTGCGGCATAATGAAAAAGACAGAAAGACAAAAAAAATTTCTTATAGCATTGCCTTTTGTATGACTTGATTTGACTGAATGACTTGAATTGCCTTGTGTCATTGATGTCTTCTGGCTTTCTAGCTTTGGCCGTTGTCCTTATTCTTGAGGTGAAAGCAATCCAAGCCTTTCTATTTGGAGCTAATGTTTTGATTGTTTCCAAATCGCTTTTACATGAATTTCAATGCCTTTTGTGTAACGTAATTAAAATGATGTACTGTGATTATGTGATGATCTAAGAATTTGTATCGGACTTTTTCAGGGCAATGCGCAATGCTCATGAGTGCTTGAAATCAGCCCTCACTGACTGCAGGGAACGGAGTGCCTTGAGTGAATCAGCGTTGGACTCCCTGGAAGTGTCCTACAGGACAATAGGGGACAAAAGGAGGGAAATGTGTTGGGCATCATCATCCACTGGTAATTTACTATCACAACAAATGTGACCGGACCGCATCGCCGATTCTTCTTCTTCTTCTTTTATCCCAGCTACTGAGGTCGTAGGTCTTGAACAGTCAATGCCAGTCTGTAAAATCTGCAGGTGTCTCGGAGTTGAGTGGCAGTTCCATGTAGGGTGTTGTGTATGGTGGGTTGTGGAGGCAAGTATTTGGTACATATTTCACGAACAGTCAAAGATCAGGTCAGACTGTCTCACATGGATGGGATCAGTTCCGACAGAGGGGTGGGTTTTATCCTCTTTAAATGGTCGTTGAGCGGTATATGCATAATTCTTTCTCCTCAAGATGTACCTCATATAACCCACACTCAGATCTGACGTTGCCTTATGATGACCTGGAAACATAAACCCTCCCAAAACAAAGCACTGCGGTCCATTATTTTGCTTGCTTTTCATTGACTGAAGGAGTGACTGGCATTGCTATGTCTCATGCGTGCGTGCTGGAGCATATACGTCCCTCAAAAGAGATGAATAGAGTGGGCATTCTTACCATCACAGCTTGGTTACTTGATTGGCCAAACCAAAGCACAGCGACATCACATTTGAATGAGCCAAGGAGGCAAGCTTACTTGCCACGCTTGGGTTACATTGGTGGTAACACATGATGACCAAAACAACGAATTATGGGACGCCGTTGATCGTTCACTTTGACCACGACCTCATCGTTCATTGAATTTGAACAGACTCTAGCATATGTTGTTTTTACACAATCTCGCAAAATTCAAGGAGTTTTCACATAAAATGAAAATCCAAGGGGTTTTCAAGGAGATTTTACTGGTAATATCAAAATCAACTAGCTTTGAAGGAGTCCTTGAATTTAAGGAGGCTGCAGGAACCCTGAAAAAAACCCAGCTGATTCCTTTTCAGCCTGAGAAGACAGCGTGTCATCAGTCAGACCAAGACCACTGTAGAATGACAAGACAGAGACGGGACCCCCACCTGGTGAATGGCGTAGAAGGACAGGGTGACCAAGTAGAAGTACCAGGGGAATTCCCCAGGCGAAGGCTGGACGAAGGTAGCCCAGTACACCACCAGGCAGTACAGCACTCCAATTATTAGTCTGGAAGGAAGGCAGAGAGAAAAAAATGCTCTCTACATGTATTACGACCTAAGCATACAAAGCAATGTTATAATTCCCAGAGAAAAAACACCCAACCTAAACCCGTGAAAAAACAAAACAGGCTTATCGTTTTCACCTTGTATGACAGATACAGGTGTGAGGCCTGCTAATTATTCTGCTTATCTTTGTGTGAATGAAATTATTTATAAAACCATAGTAATGTTTATTTCAATAGATCTGAGTGAGCAAAGTAAGGATAAAATATAAAGATGGATTTACAATCTGCCTCCTTGCACAAGCACTGGCTCACAGAATGGACATCATTTATCTACCGGCGGGCTGCTTTCATTTCAAAATCGTTCTCATCTCAACACCCCGGGGACCATACATAGAGTTGCCTGTTAGGCATTTCACACTAGCATTCTGACAAGGTCATTCTCTGCCTCGGTTACATCTGAGTGAGGTGAAGCAATTGAAGTCAATTTCTTAGCTGAGGGAAAATACATAAAGCTCGAACCCGATACTGCTAGGCCAGCAGTCCGGTGCTCCAATTTCTCAGCCATCGTACCTACAAAGCAAGGAGTGTAACTTCCAACAATGTAAGATGAGTGGAGACCTTCAGTGAAGGTCGTATGTGACATAAACCATGGAGGAGATGGGCAACAAGGAATCGATTAGATTCAAAACAGTATTTGTTTGATTCAACTCAATAATCAATTAATTTCCTTAAAAGCACCAAATTTTGTAGGATCGCTGTCTTTTAAGAAAAAAAACCTCAACAAATCGCTCAAAAAAAAATTAAGACATCTTTGAGAAATGCATTGACAGCTTAAGAAACCATTTCAAACACAAAACTTATCCTTTATCCGACCTCTACACCAAAGACCAACCTGTATGGAAAAGCTTTCAGCCATATTTCCATTGGTTTTGGACCGGATGTGTATTTGCTGATGATCAACGGCAGGACGATTTGAATAGGCACCATGGGGACGGCAAACAAGGCTAGCCTCTCTTTGGGCATGCCCGCCTCTATCAGCTTGAGGCCCGTCAGCGCATCACTGGCCGCAAATGCAATCTGGAAAAAACGGTAGCCCAGTTGGGGCATATCAATGGGATGACGAGGAAGTGTCACAAAATCAAGCAACTAACTATAATATAGTCCATTTCACGCAAATCGGTTTACGTTTTTTGGGAATAAGTTTTTTTACTTCTCTAGACGTGCTGAAATGAAATTTTGTACACATACCAAACCTATTTTGTCTTAATATGGGTATTTTTTCCAGATTTTTTTTTACATTGAACAAATGCACTAATTTTATTAATATTTCACACAATGGATTTCACTTACTTTACAAAGGATAAATTATACAAATTTCATAACTCACTTTTTTTTGTGTGCTTTTGTTAACACTTGATGTTTAACCAAACATCACCCAAGCCAAAGTAGAAATTGTTTGCAGTAAATTCAGACTTTCAAAACCAGGATCCTAGGTACATTATTAACATGAGTATAACATTACCTTGCCAGTGAGCAGGATAACAGTGTAGGCAATGATAGGAGGTAGTTTGACGACGCTGACTAGAGTCTTGTACGTTTCCACAATGCCCTGCTCTGGATCTGTCTCCAAATTCATGTGTTCCCTCTTCAGGATTCCGACTATAGTCGTGGTTATGAAGAAAACTACACCCCAGAACCAAAGGAACCCTGTGACAAAGAGAGCGGGTTTCTCATTCTTACAGCAATTCAGGTCATTAACCCTTTGAGCCCTGGGCTCCTTAGTCTACCAAAACTATTCTAAAGTAAAAACATAAGTAAAGTTCCTTCTAGGCCTTGACAGACCCAAAGAGCCGGAGTTTATCCTGGTTTCTGTAGCATTAAGTGGAATACATCATACAAGATCATCACCTGGAAAGGATGTTAGTCTATCGCAGGTTTTACTCCCCAGCCCTTGCTGATACTCATTTACACCTGAGTCGAGTGACGCAATCGGAATAAATTTTCTTGCTCAAGGAAACACATGATGGTCACGGATGGGACCCCATATCTCTCAGTCAGCAGTCCGACGCCCTAACCATTCAGCCACCGTGCCTCCAAAACCATTCTGCAGCCAGGTTATTTTTACACTCTTTTGTTGCACACAACAGTATACTGTGCTTCTGGGCACAAAACTAG
Organism: Doris verrucosa; assembly: GCA_031762655.1. Classification (NCBI taxonomy): domain Eukaryota; kingdom Metazoa; phylum Mollusca; class Gastropoda; order Nudibranchia; family Dorididae; genus Doris; species Doris verrucosa. The sequence continues at coordinate 1,739 of JAUEKT010306557.1, read as the reverse complement.
TGCAGTAAATTCCACCTCAGAGCATGCCATGTAAAAGCGTGGTCTGGACAAAAGCACATATCTATTATATACATTATGTTCTTAGACTGGAAAATTACTTTGACTGGCAGAACTTCCAAATCTTTGCTATGTTTAATTGCATAAAACTCGAAAAATCATAATTTTAACAATTACAGCTGTGATGGCATAGAAAATGATGAAAATTTGCAATGATTACAAAACATTCGCAGTGATAGGTAATCCTACATGATTAACCAAACTGTCATGACGCTGAAAAACACATTAAAGTAGGCATAATTTGTCATGATGGGATTACCCCTTCGATGTGTCTCTTTCCACTTTAAATGGCTCAATTCATGTGTAACACTCGCTCTCTGATTACTCAGCCTATCTGATGGCTACTTTGCAGAGTCAATGAGAGAAAGATAAATTAACAGGCAATAAAAAAAAACAACCAAATAACGCCAGGAGATAACAAGACAAAGGAGCACAGAAGCTAAAAATAAAAAAACCCTCCAAAGACAAAAAGAAAGAGTATATTATATTTATTTTTCAACAATAGGTTTTAAAACATCCTCACCTGACAGAGTGACGAGACCCTCGCTTTGCGGGACAGACCGCAGATAATTGTTACAAAAGTCAGCAGATTCCAACGCCAGAAACAAGACGTTCCCCAGGAAATACCCAGCAGTTTGGCCAACGGTGTTGCAGGTGCTAGCCCAGCCAATATTTGGCCTGTCCAAGGAAAATAATACAAAACAATAACAAGTCATAAAATATTATATTATCTACATCTTAAGTGAGAAATCACTGTAGCTTTTTAAAAAAGATAGATCTATTTATATGTAATCTTTCAAAGGAGTGAAATAAAAAAAGCCAGAGGGTTGGTTTGTTTATTTGGCGTTCACCCAATAGACCTTGTGCATTCAAATAAGGTAATAGGTATGCGCTAGCAGATTTGTTTGTTTGTTTCTTTAAAGTAAAACCCTGCCCACCGTAATGGTCATCTCAGGGTGCTCCAGCAGAAACCATTGCAATGGTTTACACGCTGTTGTGTTACCTCCCTAATGGGCAGGTCTACGACTAATAACCCGCTCTGTCTACTAACCTGGTTACCTTGTCACCCAAGAGGTTGATTAATAGGCGGAGACCACTCTAGTAGCAAGTCAGGACCTCTTAGTGATAAGTCAGCCGCCTGACTGCCTTCTATAGGCTTAAAAAAAAAAGTAACCAAAAAGAAGAAAAAAAAAAAAGAAACACTACAAAATAACAAAACAAAAAATGTTTCCTTTGTACAAAAAACAAAACAACAACAAAGTCACCTGGAAAGCATGGTGAGGGCCCACCCATCGACCGCAATGTCTTGGGTGGCAGCCAAGGTGTTGAGAGCAAAGAAGATGGTGGTCAGAAACATGACGTTGACCGGTTGCTCATCGTCATCCCCAAGCAGTGACTTGGCCTGAGTTGAAAGCACTATCATGAAAAAGCCTGGAGACAAAGTGCATGGAAAATACTGATGACGATGATTTGTCACAACTTTGAATGAGGTATAACAGAAGACAAAATGATTTTGAAATCTATACCAATGAAGATAATAAGATAATGTGTATACATATATATATATATATATATACATATATATACATATACTATATACTATATATTAACACTGCTAGGGCCTGTGCGCCGAGCCATGACCAAGGCGAGGCTCTCACACTGCCAGCGTGGTCTTCAATGCC
>JAUEKT010306447.1:0-10956 GCA_031762655.1 Doris verrucosa | reverse complement strand
AAAGCTGAAAGAGTATAACAGGTGAAATATCAAGAAAATACGATAAATACCTCGCCTCCCCCCATCCCCTCTCCTCAAAACTCAAGTAGAAAAGCCACCACGGGTAGGCATAAAAACAATTGACAAAAAAGAACTGGTAAATTAATACGAGTATTATACTCCGAAGCTAGCTAGATCTAGATGGGATTTCACAAATATAGAATTAGGCGCAATTAATACAAAGTCTTAAATTTGCCATTAACTTCTCTATCAATTAGGCGCAATTAATACAAAGTCTTAAATTTACCATTAACTTCTCTATCAAACATTAATGATTACCCGAGAAGGGTGTTCGTCTACAGTCGTCGAACCAATCTACGTCGAACACACCCATGAATCAATGAAAACAACGTCATTCTGTAGCTAGATGTAGATTGCACACTGCATTCCCAAATCAAAGGCAGAAATGTAACCCCTTTTGATAAATTGAGATCTAGATTGATATTCTAGATCTAATTATTAGATTACATTGAAAGCGAAATTGACTATTTGGTATGGATCTATTTAAATCTAGTAAGAAGGCTGGCCTACCTGTACGTAAAGGTGAACTTGATAGAGACGATCTTGTAGTTGTAAAAGCGTACGTAATGAAATCTTATAGGCTAGTTGTAAACGTGCATACTCTCTCAGAAGACTATTGATTGCATTGTATCGGCTGTTTTATTGCAGCTGTCCCGTTTGATGATGTTCTTCTCTACTAATTCTAATGCAGGATATTCCAGGAAGCAAACAATCCTCTCTAGTTCCAAGTGAGGCAAACACTCAGCCTCTGATGTTTTCTCAAAGTGGTTCAGATATCTAGATCTAGATCTATAGTAGGCCAAATTCAACAGACTCCACCTAAGCCTAAGGAAAGCATCTAGACCTAGATCTAGACTATGCACGGCATGGCTCGGTCAATGCATAAGAGATACATGAAGATAGAGATCAAGATAAATATCTAGATTTAGATTTAGAATCAATTTAGGCCAGCAAGAATCCTACTTCTTTTAGATAAATATTATATATAAATATTAGATGCAAATGTAGATCTTGATCTAGACTAGATCTAGATCTAGTGTAAAATCAACCCGCGGGAATTGAGGAAGTACTGAGAATGAACCGACAGGAAGTCAGAGAAATAATAAGAACAAACGGAAATGAAGTCGAGATTTCGAAACTCGGCCTAGAATGACGCAGTACAAAGTGGGGTCGAGATCCAAAAAATTTGACGCCGGGACAGCATGGCCTATAAAGGGGGTTTGATAAAAACGACACAATAAAACGACAAAAACCCACTTCCAGACCGAATCAGATAATAAATTTCACCTTTGTATCGTGTTCAGAGCAAAACTAAGGCACATGCGAAGTTTCATATTTTTTTTGGAGCAGTGGTTTTGGCGGTAGCGGTCGTACAAAATTGAGCCTATTTAAAAAAAAAAAGATTCATATTAGAGGCAATCATTATATTTACATACCTTTCCCTTCCATGGCACGATCACAAGCTTGAAATGATTAAAATTGGTCTCTGTTCTGGAATGCTCTGACATGTCATTCCAGAGCAGAGACGCTGTATATCGGAAAGAGAATTTCCCATAACTTGTTTCGACCTTAGGGACATCCAAAATATTTGCATATCTAAAATTGTACGTTTTGCTTTTGAAATGGACCAGGTCACCTAAGCATGATGGTGCTATTTTAAGCAATATTTTGAATGTGTCTAACACAGCAAAGATGCGATCTTAACTCACTTTAATATTTCATTCCACGAACTTTCGAAGTCTTCATATACACATCGATGAGCTCTTCTTTTTAGAACGTTAAGTTATCGAGAGGCATTCCGACAAAGGGTCCTCATGTGGTCGTCAAACTTCAGTTGAAAATAGACGATGGTCGCGGATGCATTCGAACCCTGTACCTCTCGAACAGCAGTCCGGCGCCTTAACCTCTCGGCCACCGTGCCTGATTAATGTGTCATGATTGAAATCGACACTGTATGTTCGTCTGATTGGATAAGAAAAGGCACGGTCGTTATCACAATTTTAAGTACAATGTGGCTAGATAGAGTATGCAAAACAAGCATTCCAGTCTTCAAATCACCAAAGGCGAACACAAACTGAAATGCCCGACCACAGGCAAAACCAAAGATATCGGTCCGTGGAAAAGTTTTTTTCCCCCATAGATTACTTTTTGTCGTATGCTGTTCTACCAACGTGGCTTTAAGATTTGTTCTGATTCTTTTCTCTTTTAGACAGTCAAGAAGGAAGGAGATATGAATTTCAATAGCTTAATAACTTTTTGTTTTTCAGCAAACCGAAAGATTTCTTCTCGTCCAGGTCTATCAGGCTATTGTATTTGACAAATGTAAGCAAACGACAAAGTATGGGATTTTAACTAAAATGCGTTTGCATTTTCAGTGACCGAAAAATATTGCAAAATAGAACTGTCTAGTGTATCTTAAAGAAACGCTGAATTTCAGAAACCCTACTTCGCCTGATTTCTTCCCCACCCATGCTCATAAAGTAAAGTAAAAAGTAAAGTTTCTTCTAGGCCTCGACAGACCCGAAAAGCCGGAGCTTTGCCCCAGTTTCTGTAGCGTTAAGCCGAACAGATGGTACAAAATCATTCCCTGATCGGGCGCTAGCCTATCGCAGGTTTTACTCCCCAACCCTTGCTGGTACTCATTTACACCTGAGTCTAGTGGAGCCAATTCGAGTAAATTGTCTTGCTCACGGAAAATACACGATGGTCGCGACTGGGATTTGAACCCGGTACATCTCGGTCAGCAGGCCGGCACCCTAATCACTCGGCCACCGTGCCTCCATAATGCTCGTAAAGGCCAGGTAGAAATCACGAGACACAGGGTGACAGGACTGACTTTCCCCACAATCAGACACGTCAGGGCCGTCAGAGTTGATCACCACGGGAAAGTTGTCACATCATGGGAGTCGTGGCTTGATTTCGAAGGTCAACCTCTCACCTTTGAAGCAAATGGGAAGGGAATGAATCGATAAAGGTCTACTTGCAAAACTTTTCTAATTAATGAGTTATCACCCTTGTACGAAAGCGATAAGCGAGGAGAGTTCAAAACAAACAGCATGAACTTCATTCGAGCCCAACTTTGTAAAGCCACCAGATTTAGAAATATCATGTCCATTACTAAGTGACGAGTGCGTGAATTTCCAGGATATGTTTCACAATATTATCGTTAAAAAACTTGTAGTCTTCTCACATTAGGAACAATAAAGATAGAAGAAAAGGATTGGTTTCTAGTCCGCATCCATGAACAAGTCAAGCTCACGGACTGTTTTTTTCTTCCCCAGGAGGCCGTTTCATGTCAGTCCCTTTCAACTCCCTGGGGAGCATGAAGTAGAGATGCCTATAAGTCAATTCATACTAGGCCTGGGCACTACTCGGTGGCAGCGCGATTATGATCTTTGATCAATCAACGTATTGTGATCAAGGGGGTCAAGAGATTAGCTCTCTGATCACGCGCTGATTCCGATCGCCGTGCGCTCATGAGCAAGTGGCGCACACGAGACGCACATACTCGTCAACGTTGAACATAGTATGATATTATAACTGTCGACCCAAAGAAAAGGAAAGTGAGAGAGGCCGGTGCCTGCGTAGTGGATGGCGGATGGCGCGCGACGCAGGCCATTATGATGTTGGCTCACTGGTGAGGAGACCCTTCACTTAACTGCCATGCCCGTTCGTTGTGACAGCGTAATGGCAAGCTGAGTGGGCAGATGGGGTAAAAGAAAGAAAATGAAGTAGTATAGAGTAATACATATGTAGCAACATGGTTTGTTCTGTCTGTTTTGTTTTTGTTTGATAGTCTCCTTTGTTTTTTCATGGACGTCCAAACTGGACTTAAGCGTGATTTGATGAAAGCCATGGTAAACACAATTTCGGTCATTGAAGTGAAATAAATTTTGAGAAAAAAATTACAGAAGAAATAGCCGACACATTGAATTCAAAAACTGATGCGCTCCTTTTCTGCTGCTGCTGATGCTGCTGATGATGATGCTGCTGCTGCTACTGATGATGATGATGATGATGATGATGATGATAGTGGCAGCGAATGTGTGGGAACTCCAATACAACACCAGTTCTAGGACGTGAAAACATTCTCCTGTAATGCCTTGACTGAACGTAATACTGATTCATTCTCTTTATCAGAACAAAGATGGGAAACAACATATTTGTAATGTTAAGACTGTGGCATTGACGCATACCCGCCTCAATTTGTCATTATTCCGATTATAACGGATGTGAAATTAAGTGGACAATAACACTATCGTGTAAGAATTCTTTGAGTTTAGGTCAGAGAGTAGGGGCACCTACTTCGAGGTTCCGACAAGGAAACATCAATCTTCTTAGTACTAGTACTACACAATTAATTGCTTGTCTATTATTATTATGAATACTGAAATAGAACCCTGACAGAGCCTCATCACGACACCGAGCGTCCCTCCTCCTCCCCTCCCCCACCCCGCTTCTCCTTTTCTCCTTCACATCAGCAGACGATAGTCAAGGGTTTACCATGCAGCTCAATCATCAGAGAACTTTTACCGCCACCTATCGTACGCTCCCCTCCTTCCCCACCTCCTGGTCCTCTCGCCCCTCTCCAATTTACAACGCTGTGGCTCATCCTGTGGCCTTGGAGACTGTACAACACAAGGTCAGCTCAGCCACTGTGTCTTTGCGCGACGCCTCGCGAGACCCACACTTTCCCCTCTCCCCTAACCCTCCACCCCACGCTCACTCACAATCTGTGCATTATGTATCGAGTAGTCCTTTTGAGGAAGGTATCGCACTACCCAATTTGACTTATAGTTCAGCATTACATGTCCATATAAAAAATAGGAGATTGTTCGATACTTTGCACACTCATGACTTCACCCGATACTGTGATAAAACTAGTAATACCTTGATCATGATAATTTTGGTCACACAGGTAATTACGGAGGCTTGATTACCGAGTAACGAGCAGAGCTTGATAATTGCCCAGGCCTAGTATCAGACATGACTCACACAGACATGTTTTATCATTAAAAAAAATCAAAACTTTTTGTGTCAGCTGCATAAAAATAGTATTGAAGACTGGTTGTGAACCAAATAAAGTATAAGAATATATATACATGATTTTTATTGCCAATGTGGAAATGTGATAAAATTGTACAAAATATCCTGAAAAAATATAAACAAATACTAACAATATGTATGATTACTTCATTCATCACATGAAACATTTTAATAATTTACCATTATTGTACATCTCTTCCTCCGAGGACTGGCCTGCCTTGCAGTACATGACGCCTATTTTGTAAGTGTTGCTGATCTGTAGAATAAAGATGTCATCAACGTATCATATGACACATAAGCGCAATGAGGAAAACGCATTTTATAGCAGGTAGGTACATCTTAATTGAAAAATCCCATATTGATATCGAACAAAAATTAACTTCAGAATGTCTTTTCTTAATCATTAAGCATCCACAAATGGTCAATATGCAAATTCATCTTTCCCTTATTTAAATAGAAACTGAGCAAAATGAAAATAAAATGTAAGGAAAAAGTGTGTTTGTAGTCCAGTGATCTGCACTGCAACCAGTTATCGCTACTTACTCCTTGCTCGTCAAGCTTTAGAAGCTGCTCGTTGGTCTTGTCTCCTGTTGTGCCGTACTTTAGAGAAGACAACTGGACCTCTGGCACGGCCACCTCCAGGACATCCTTGATGGGGATTCCCCTTGAGGAGCTGCTCAGCTTGGCTGGGATGGCTTCCTCCAGGACACAACCTCGAAGGGCACTCAGCTGTAACGGATCACAATATGGTTAAGAGTTAGTCGATTTCTCTGGTGGATAAGTCATTTCAGTCTAGTTTCCAAATTAAAGCCGTAAAACATATTGCGGTGACTTGTCGTCCCCATATGAGCTTTCTTGTATTTCTTCTTTTTAATCTTATTACAGGAGTAGGAAGCAATGTCATTAACTTTACTTCACAAGATCAAATAGAATTTAGTTTGGGTATGTGCTTTTCATTAAAAGGACGCGTCTGGATGGAAAAAAAAGAACATATTAAATTTTAGCCAAAAAAAAAAAACCTAAAAAAAAAACCCAAACCCAACAACAAAAATTCTGAATCGTCACTTAAAAAGGCAAAGAAACGCAGGGATGATGACATGTGCACGGACCCATTACAACTGAATGTCTTTTTTTAAAATAATGTTAAGCTTTAACAGATGGTATACCATAATAATCTTTCAACATGTTAAAATGAGAACTGAATATTTGAACTTTTCAAAATCCCTGGTTTCCTTAAAAAATGGCTGAAATAAATGATTTCAGAGCGGAAAATATCAGAATGGACATGTCTGCTCACAAAATAATCACTTTTTCTCCTTCAAAAAAAAAAAAAAAAAAAAAGATATCCAAGAGAAAAAAGGTTAAGTTATCAGTTATCAATCATGCTCTTGGCAAAAAGCCAATTTATAGTTAAACAGTTTTAAGTTCTTGGCCAGATCCAGAAATCCTGTATCTCATTCAAGTATCTAATTTCATACAAAGGCATATCTAGGGCCTAAGGTTATGAATTGAAAAGTGCAAAGAGTAAAACCTTTTATAACCTTTGAAATAAGGCACTGATTAATATGGTCAGCAACAATGGTAGGTTATTGAAATTCTATAATCCACAAATTGACAAGCAAATATATGAGAGGAAGATTTTCACACAATTAAAGCCTTAATGAATTTGAAAAAAATCACTTGATCAATTAACTCTCTTCAATTTGGCTCAAAGTGAGCTAACTGTTTACCTCACTAGTCCTACAAATGATTCGATACTGTGCTACACCGTATTCAGCACGCCCCAAATTATTGGCGCGTTCATCAAGATCCAGTTTTTCCCTCCGGATGCTGATGGCAACAGGGCCAAGATTTTCATCGGTACCAAAAAGGTTTTGATGCTCTGAAAGTAGGAAGTATGAAGCCAACAATAAAAATCATGGACTTGGGAAGGGATACAGATATAAATACATCATTGTCTTTCTTTCTCTTTAAATTCATCAGATTTATTTTTAAATTAAAAATATTGCTGTTTACAGTCTTTTAAAACTTCCCCCACCCCCCCCCCCCCCCTAAAATGTTGGATCTTTGTTATGTATCTAATTCTACTCTCACTCCATTAACTAGGAAAATGGAACAATATAATTTCTTGGTCACATTTGATCCGTTATTAATTCTATTCAATTTATTTTCAAATTTATAATTGAAAATTACTACATTCATAACATTTATAAAAAATCTTCTCTGTCCTCTTCAACTCCAAAAACTCAATGTGAAAAAAACTCTTTAAAATAACTCCATTAGCAACATTGAGATATGCTGAAGATCAAAAGCTTACATAAAAAATAAAAACCTACAAGTATTTATTAATAACATAAACCTATGAAGAAAAATTCATCAACTTTTTTGCATTTGTCAAGATGACACTCAAATCAATGTATAAAAAGATTTGCGCATGGCAGCAAGGAAAGTATCTTTTACTCACTTTAACATTCATAACACCCAGTTAACGCATTGAAATTAAAGGAACTTAATAAACAAGTTGAGTATCACTTATCCACTTGTACTTTTAAAACAGCGCCATAGAACAAAGGTTGTTGCCAACTTTTTCATGTTTCTTAATGCTATTCCCATCATAAAGAGCAAAAATTATCTTTGACTTTCTTTTAGAATCCATCAGTGAGGGTTTTGTTGTATAGACACCTCATAAAAAAGATCATTGAAAGGGAACTAAAAATAACTACAAAATTATTCTGTAAATGACTAGCACAATGCATTCTATATTTAGATTTTGATTGGATAGACTGACTAAACAGTGACCTCTTTTCAGGCATTTAGTCCAGGCCATCTAATTCATTGATTTATCCCCCCCCCCCCCTTGCCAATTAAAAAATATATATTTTATTTATTTTCCACCTTGAAGGAGCCTCCTGTGCAAAATGAGCTGGCAAAGCTTTTAAAAACTTGTTACATACATACAAACAACGCTTAAAGTATAAATTTAATCTCATCTGAGCTACAGAGAGAATAACTTCAAAAACAGAATCTTAAATTAAACTTATAAACTATACCATACAATTATTTTTCAAAACAATACAAACGCTTACTCACCATGCGTATAAAAGAAATGTCGATAGTAATAGGCACCATGGTCTACATACTCGATGACATGGCCTCTATGTGATACAAGTGGAGGTAGAATTTGACCAGATGGGGATGGCGAAGAGTCAAGGATTGCAACACCACAACATGCCGGATGCCGAACGTAGCCGGGAAAACTCTGACAGATAGACGTTGAGTTTGTCACACCCGAAGTTACCCGTTTGTGAGCCGTGGAGCGTGTTAAACTTACTGTGCGTTCATCTTCCCCACCAAGTTCATTGCGGAAATAAGGACAAGACAATACAAAGTCATTGCTTTTGCCATCCCCTTCATCAGGGTCGGCTAGAAGGTCAGGGTCGTCCTTATCAGGAGCGAGACTTGACCTCTGACCCGAGGCAGCAGAAGCCCCAGTAGTAATGTTGTTTTTATAATTAAATCCACTCAGCCGTTGCTGTATGGCTTGAATCAAGTCTACTCCAACTGACTGGCAATCAAAGTGAACAAAGGCTCGTCTCCGACCATGGTCTTCGGACTTGCCTTGCCCTTCATCTCCTGTTCCAACACGTTCCTCAGATTTGTTAGTGGGAACTTCTGATTCTGTCTTCCCCCGAAGCTTTTTCAAGATACTGGCACTGGCCTCTCCTGTTATAGATTTCGCTCTCTGTTTACGATCTTTATGTTTGGATTTAGTTTTAGATTTGACACCCTCCATCTCGTCTTCCGGCAGATCTTTGTTGGAAATAGGAACACCATTTAGAAACCGCACAGAGCCCTTGCCCGATTCCAGTGCCAAGATTTGAGGCTCTGAGGTGGCCCCAAGCCTCCCCTGGAGAAGTTCTTGTAAGCGAGGAGGGGCGGGACTTCTCTGATCCAAGGCACGATTGTGCTGGAACTCACTCAACATTGAGAAGAAATTGTCCGTGCTGGTACTGAGTACGTCGAGTGAAGAAGTGCTTCCATATTCACGATGGAGATTGGAAGGGGCGGGAGCAGGGGTTTCGACGTCCCCGCTGTCCACTTCCAAATCACTGCTGCTGCGGTAGAGTGTGCGGTTTGAAGTAGCGTAAGTCCTGGCAGGCTTCTGAGGTGCTGGAGGTTGTTGAGGGTGAGAAGAAGAAGAAGATGGGACGGAGGTAGAGGGTAAATGAGTATGACCCGATTTGTGGTTTTCTATGGCGTAAGTCTGAGTGCGGGGGCGGGTTACTGCGTGAGATCCGTGGAAATTTTTCGTGCGACCTCTGCTGTTGCCTCGATTGCCAATGCGCTCGTTGTACGAGCTTCGCATATCTATGATGCCCGCTCGCATTTTGGCCCTGTAAAAGCTGTTGCTGGAGGGAGGAACGACAGGGTCGAATGAATCATCGGCAAGGATGCGGTTGAGATTGTTGTTGTGGCCGCCACCCCTGCCCATGTCCACATCTCCGCCGCTGTTGTTGTTGTGCTTGACGTTGGGCAGATCTGGGAGTGGCGGGTGGGCGAATCCCGTGCCAGGGTCCCCCTTGACGTCCTGCTCCCGCTGTTGCTGCTGGTGGTAGTACTCGGCAGCTTTTTGGGCCCGCTGACGAACCAGTTCCAGATTGCTGGAAACCCCCACAGGCATGGAGGGTCCGTCAGTGGCCATGTTGGCATGTCTACTCATTGGGCCATACCGTGCTGTGCTGGACTGTGGGAAGAGAGGAACACAAAAAATTTGTAATAAGCTTGAAATATTGTGGTATAGGTGTGTACTTACAACATTGTAGATAATAATAGCCACAGGGACGTAAATAGCTGTCCAAAATAATATGAAACTTTCCAAATTGGTTTCATAGCAGGAAAATCTGTATGATTTACATCCCCCTAAGAAAATTTTTGAACAGCTCCCAAACAACAAAAACAGAGAGTCAAACAGTAAACGATACATTGTATTCTCAAATAACTATAATATAATATAAAGAAAAAAGATTATTATGTTGGTCAAGACCATAAATTATAAAAATGGAAATAATGATACAACCCTTTAAGGATGTAAGGGTGTTTGGTGATTGCTTTGAAGTTGACACGATCAACCAGTTTCCGTCTACTAAGATGAATAGCTTGACAAGAAGCAATAAGAAAAAAAATGAACGAAAGAGATAGAATTTAAAAACAATACTTGCAAACAGTTTGTAAGGTAGAGAATATGTGTCCAAAATAAAAGAAAGATAAAATTCTGTCTTTCCCTCTCAATCACACAATAACGCGTTACATACTCACGCAAGCATACATTGTTATCAAATGGAATGAATTTCTACTCTTTCTTAAAGTAAGCTTCTTAAAACCAGGAATGAAGTCACAACACATTTGAAATGAACAGGAGACCCAGTAATTTCTACTGGGTCAGGGATTGTAAGCAATCTGGTTTGCCTCCCCCTAGTAACACACGCATACTTTTCACACAAACATGCTTTCACACACATGCGCGCACACACACACACTCATGACGTAGACTACACAAAAAGCTCGCACTGTTAGCTAACATGTATATTGGGACTGATAGGCAGACAGATGGTGGTGACAATTTCAGTATATTATAGGCCTAGCATTCCCACTTCAAGGATATTAGGACGAGCCATAAATTCAGCATGATGAGCAAAGAATGTGATCTAGATCTATGTTTTAGGTCTAGTTAGCAAGGCGGCGGTGGGAGTAGAACATATGACGGCAGCACATCGCGGTTGTTGCAGGCTGGGCCATATGCACCATGCTACTGAGTACTTTCTACATGGACATTGTCGGTTTACACACACA
>JAUEKT010306336.1:0-10960 GCA_031762655.1 Doris verrucosa | reverse complement strand
AGAAGAAGAAGAAGAAGAAGAAGAAGAAGAAGAAGAAGAAGAAGAAGAAGAAGAAGAAGAAGAAGAAGAAGGAAATGGTTACAGATGGGATGCAAACCCCATACTTCTTGGTCAGCAGTCCGACGCTCTAACCACCTGGCTACCATCCCTCCAGCATCCCTCGTACTGGCGCAAAAAAGTTGGTTGGTCAACGTCATGGAGTGGACGCAAATGACACACTCTGCATGAACTCCTGACATTGTCCAGGGACAGACCTGCATGGAGAAGGATGTCAGCGATTTCATACTTCAACAGCTGTGAAAATGAGCTTGAAGGAGAGTGTATTATTGGCTGGGAACAAGAAACCCACGATTGTCACATTTTGCCAACTGCACTTTATCATCTCCCTTTTCTGCACATTTTTCATAAAAATCATCTGTTGCTTTAGCTAACCAGAACAAGAAACTTACGATTGTCATATTTTGCCAAATATACTTTTCCCCGGTTTCATCTCCTTTTTCTGCACATTTTACATAAAAATTACCTCTGTTGCTCTAGCTAAATGCACTACAAAGTTATCCTGTTCTGACAGTACAAGTTTACTTTTGTTACTAATAGGACGTAATCAATTTCATTCGCGTCATGAAATCTGTTTAGCTTTTTAATGGAGCCATTAATGAGTATCATTATCACTTCCAACTTCAAGGTCCATTTACTTTTCTTTGCATTAAAAAAATATCAACCCTCCATAATATATTGATGTAAAACCCCTTCCAAATTCATATAGTCATCGTCCTTGAGGTATAGTAAACTGAGTGGTAATAACCAACCAGCAACTGGCTCAATTACTCATGTCTATAATGAAGAATGCCAAAGACGTTAGAAGACGAAAGTCTCTCTCTTTAAAAGCCCAATGATGTCAACATTGCTATAGATATGAATGTGAAACATAGAAGTGGACTAAAGGAGAGGGAAAGGAATTGGACTTCTTCCCCCCCCCCCCAAAAGAAATTACAATGTACCTGAGACGAAAGATTGACATCAGATGGCAACAGCACATATCAAAAGAATCGAATAGTGCAATACCAGAAATGGCCGGAATCCAGCAGGTTACTTTTTAGAACGGAAATGAGAAGAAGATGGAAGTTAGGCTGAAAATCTCCTCAGGAGAGGCCCAAAAGATGATTGCTTCAAGTACTTTGGGTGAACTCCTGAGGGAAGAAGAAGAAAAAAGGTAGACCAAATATATAATGTGGAGAAGGATGATAGAACAGAGATGGAACGTTGCCGACTGTACTGTAAAACCATGGAGCACTGTTGCACTCTCGGAGCTGCCTCAGACTGACTGCAACGGAGAGGAGACGTTGAAGTTTTATGTGCCTCATGGCCCTGAGAGACATACATAAGTAGGTCAACCAGCTCAAAAGCTTTCAACAAAGCAATAAACCCAACCCTGTCAAATCAAAGCTTCCAAATCAATGCATAGATTGATAAAATTGACACCTAGAAATGCTATTGCCATAAGTCAAAGCTGAGAAAGAATGGCTTATGGCACTAGTACTTCCAGTCGATGGTATTATATATGTGTTATGTGTTGCCCCATGTCCCGATGTCCGCATTACATGCGGGCTGCATCGTCTTACCACGCCTATGATGGCATCCATTGACACAAATCCATGGAGGAAAGGGCTGGTCCCAGGCAAAACAAATCAAAATTAGCATTGCTGACACAGCGCTGCCGAGAACGTCCGAATGTCAGAATCCAAATTCACGCAATCTCAACTATGTTATTATAATTAAAGCTTATTAGCTAAACTGGACGTCAGTGCTGTAGAAATCTTAAATATTATATTATCTGAAGTAGAAGTCCTCTTGAATATAAGTGAATATATAATTTCTAAACGTTTATTAGTCTTGAGCAAAATACAGGATTATGTAAAAAATTAAATTTGACACAATAAAGCAAAAAAACCCAAACAATCTAAAACTAAAAATGAGTTGCAGAATTAAAAAGTATATAAATAGTAATATGCATGCATACTGTTTCCCAAACAATCATTTCTTCTACATGTATATCAATTCTAAAAGAAAAAAAGAAAAAAGTGTATGATCAATATCTATGCAAAAGTCGTAGTCTGAAAGCCAGATCCAGTGAATCAATCTTGCGTGACAATTCTGTGCATACGTCCACACCTTCTCTCAATTATAAGCAAGTAAAGATAGGAATGTATTTAACTTACATTAATAAATATATAAATCTCTCTGCTCTAGCTTCCAAGAAAAATAATAGGTAGATAGATAAAATTTGGTCGATCATGACTTACACAAATCATCATGTTTCCACAGAATGCTACTTAGGATTGTCAAGTTATTAAAAAGTCATTTATGATTGCCTTCTTATCTTAGACTTTCTGCAATAGCCGTCTAAATGAATTAAAAGTAGACATCTCCTTTACCAAAAGGTAATAATATAAAAATACAATGAATTTTTCTATTACACAATGTCCTTCATGATTGTTCAAACAAAAAAACAAACAAACAAAAAACAACCAACACCTCATGGCACAACCAATGGAATTGCTGCATATGAAAAAAACAACCCATAACAGATTTGTAATACACTGGTATACCGATAACTTAATATTAAGTCATAATCTTAGAAATCATGGTCACTTCCTTGGCCGGAAATTGGTGTTAAAAAAAAAATAAAGACAGGGTGGGAAAACAACATTTGCTGGGCTGACCAAATACCATACATGGACTTTCAATCAAATTTACTCCAACAAGTGTACCACAAAAACTTTATTGCATAGGCTTCATTACAAAGTGGTCCATTCGCATTCACCAGAATTTCATTTCAAAACAACATCTGAAGAGTCCTCCAGAAAATTTACTCAAACAGCCATTCAACTAATCAAACGAGTTCACAATTGTTTAGAGACAAGACAGGCTCAAAATCAGGTTTTCAATAGTCACAACGTGACAAAACAAACCCCAAGACAAGGTCTCACTGTCTTCTAAGGATAATTAAAGTGGACAGTGAAATGGTGCTCAACTGAATTTGGAATAGACTGAAATGTTGGATGGCCCGATGCTCTGGAATCATAGAATGCAATTCATTTGCAAAAACAATGTATGGTTTCATAATGGCACGCAAATTGTTTTTTAATTTGTGCAGAATTTCGATGATCTCAGGTGATTTTGATCATCAATACAAATGTTTAAAATCTGCATTTTCAATACGCAATATTCTTCTTGCCTTCATCATTAACAAGATGAAAGAAAATTAAAAACAATGTTCTGAGTTGTCATTTATGTTGATATGCACAACGTTGTCATGTTATATCAATGCAATTTACCCAGTTCACTTTGAGGCATACAATAATCACGTGGAAAATTCCGAGGAAACAACAAGGTGAAAAAAAATGTGCAACAAAAATAAATAAAGGTAAAGAGAATGGATCTTCTAGTGAAGCCAGCTAAACACGCTTTGATAAAGCAAAACATAAACCAAAAGCTGAGGGAAGTTACAAGTTGTAACAAGTCTCAAACTATCGCTATCAAGTGGTAATCATGATATCATAACGAAAACTAAAGGAACCAAGGGACGTTACAAGTTATAACAAGTCTCAAACTACGGCTATTCAAGAGTAAACACAATATCATAATCCTATGAACTAATTAAACAGAGAATCCAGAAGGCAAAGGCAGTCTACAATCACATTGGAAAGGCTTTTAGATGTTAAAAAATAACAATTTGTCAAAAAAAAAAAAAAAAAAAAGGCTGGGTACATGACAGAAGATGTCCTACTCTCCCTTGTATAATGGCAATTGAAAATAGACGTTAAATTCATGGGAAAACATGGAGCAGCTGAAATGATACGTTTCGGAAAAGCAGCAAGGCAAAAAGAAGAAAGAGTATGAAAAAAACACACCAGTAGAGATGAAACAAACACAGATTGCATAGAAACTGAAATAATTATAAAACAGATGGTTTGGAAATGTAAACTGAAAGAAGTATGATTGAATAGCAAAGTCATTATATAGCGCTCAAATCTAGGATACTAAACCTAAATAGGCAAAGCTCAAAGAAAGCATTAAGGGGAAGATATAATTGAGGCACTGAAGCAAAGAAAGTCAACCTTCCTAGAATAAGTCAAGACAAAGGAGATAGGACAAAGATCATTTCGTAATCTAAACTGAAACACTAAAAGTAAGATAGAATGTGAATTGATCAAGGAAAGAAAGAAAGAAAGAAAGAAAGAAAGAAAGAATCAAAGAAAGAAAGAAAGAAAGAAAGAAAGAAAGAAAGAAAGAAAGAAAAAGAAAGAAAGTCTTGCAGAAGAAAAAAAAGCCTCATAAACATTTTCATTTTTTCATTTTGAACACAATAACATCACGATAAATTCACAGAAGCTGTGAAATCAACAAAACAGTTCACAAACATAAACAGTCTGCCGTCCACTCAAATGTAGCAGATTAGGCTTTATGGTGGTGCTTCTCTTCGTTGCACAAGGTCAGCAGGGCAGCGTCGATATCACTGGAAGGGAAACGATCTACAAAAGACTGGATGACACCTCTGGGCGATGGTTCGTAGGACTTTAATTTCACATCGTTTCCTGTGAAATGTTAGCAGATGGCAATGTCTCAGACGTGATGTAAGAAGTCATCCTTAAATTTCCAAATTCATTGATATTTTCCCAACAGGCAAGACATCTTTCAATTTCCATGCGGTGGAACCCAGGGTTAAAGCACTAAGCCATTGACCAAGACGCACTGGGTTTGAATTTTATTCATATTTATGTTTTCCTTGAGCACAAGAAACTGATTTGGATTGCTTCACTAGAAATTCTTGAGAACTTATTATTATAGAAAAAGCAAGATAAAGCTAGTATTTAGATAACTCTGATATCCACAGTGCAACCACATTTCTCACATCAAGTAAAGTTCCTTCTAGGCCCTGACAGACCCAAAGAGTCGAAGCTTATCCCACTTTCTGTAGCATTATGTGGAACAGATGATACGAGATCATCCCCTCAACAGGACGCTAGTCTATTGCAGGTTTTACTCCCCAGCCCTTGCTGGTACTCATTTACACCTGAGTCAGATGAAACAATTGGAGTAAATTTCTTGCTCCAGGAATATACATGATGGTCGCGGATGGGATTCGAACCCTGTACCACTAAGCAACCATACCTTCCAATCTTGGCATTGACGAATGTATTATTGCTTACATTTAGGTTTAAATCAATCATAAAGGCTTGGGTCGGATATGTTGCTGCTACAAACAAAAACTGCCATGACTTAACAAGAAAAAACAAGAACAAACGCCTCACCTTCCAGGTAGGTATGGTGCTGTACAAAGGTCTTTCTGGGCTGCTTGCGGTCCAACACGATGCTTCGCAGACTGAGAAAGTGTGGCGCATCGTGGTCGTTGACATTTGAGTATTCCTGGTACATTTTCGAAGCTGCTTCATAGTCGGCTGTAGATTTGTACACCTGGGAAATGAGAAATTGTCTCTTGAATTCGATTGATTTGATAAAATTGAGTGATGTAAGGAGAAGCAGCACGCCATGGCATGTGGTCAAGAGGCTGGCTCAGGCTAAAGAAGAGTGGAGAGTGTTTGTCTGTGGCCTATACCTTGGTCCAGGATGAGAATGGCAATGGTGATGATGATGACTTGATAAAATTACTAAATGTTGTGCAAATATCAATCCAACAATTTATGCTTCTTTAAATGTCATCGTCTTCATGTGCTTTTATCGTCATCATCCTTACTAGACTATTTTCATAACTGATTTGCTTTACTTTTAATATGTTATGATGAATATTTCAGACAATGCGGACATTTTGTCGCTATTCTCACATAAAGACAAATGTGGCTACCTTTAAAAAGAAGCCATATCTGTCACTGTGAGAACAGTGATGATGTGATACAAAATGGATGCTTCATACAATGTGAACAATCTATGCCATATGGACATACACACAATACAGTCCTTGCAAAGTAATCAGGCTTTTGATACGCAATGAGAATTTAGGTAATATGGGCAATGCATACGAAATGAGACATTTCACAGTCTGATGAACATTTTAAACATATAGAAAATTGATAAAATAAAGAAAATCCTTTTATGAACAATTCCATAAAATATGATAATTCTTCACTGCAGTAACAATTGTTTCGTGGATCCTTTTAAAGTTTCATACCAATTAAACATTTCATATTTTGTACATTACATACAAAACAGACTTTATGATGAAAAATGTGCATGTTTATTACCTGGAGTTTCCTCAAAAATTGTCCAATGGCCTTCTTCCCTACAGGAATGATCTTGGACCTTTCGAGGACAATTTTCACGTCTGGCTTTCCATCGTCTCCTTCCACCTTCTCCACGCTCACCAAACCTTCTCCTGCTTCTAGCAAAACTCGCAAGATGACGAATCGAGCATTCATGTGTGCCTTTGGAAAGAATCAGGAGTCGCATAGGTTAATAGAGTATGTTTGGTGAAAACATAGTAAGGGCAGTGTGGGATGGGCGGGGGAGGAGGAGTGCAAGGATAAAGGGAGAAGGGTATTCAATCGTTCCTATAGTGAATAGGGCACCTTTCATTCATAAAAACAGAGGATTGTATGCAAAAAGAAAATGGACATGACACAAGTAAAAATTAGTAAGTAAAGCTCCTTCTAGGCCTAGACAGGCCCAAAGGGCTGGAGCTTATCCCGGTTTCTGTAGTGTTAAGCGGAACAGATAATACAACGTCACGGTCATAACACTCTTGCCTAAGTCAGTTTTTGGCGGTTTTGAGCTACCGGTACTGTGATAATCAGCAGAAAATTGTTTCTCTTCCTATCTTGGAATAATTATGATTTCTTACGTATTTTGAGAATAATCAGTAATTTGCAAAACTACCAGTGCTATTTAAGGCATGTTCATGTTGTGCAGTTTTCTTAGATTTTCTCAAAACTTGAAAAAATCACTAGGCAAGAGTGTTATGACCGTGACAAGATCATCCCCTGAACAGGACGCTAGTCTATTGTAGGTTTTACACCCCAGTCCTTGCTGGTACTCATTTGCACAAGAGTCGAATGAAGAAATTGGAGTAAATTTTCTTGCTTAAAAAAAATACACGATGGTCGGTGATAGATTCGAACTCCGTACCTCTTGGTCAACAGTCTGACACCCTACCCACTGGGTTACCATGCCTTATGGGCATGACATGCTGAACTGAATAATATGGGCTACCATGCCTCATGGGCATGACATGCTGAACTGAATAATTTCGACTACCATGCCTCATGGGCATGACATGCTGAACTGAGTAATTTTTCTCCTGCCATTTCTAAATCACATTAATATACCCCAACATGCCCACTTTGTGTGACCACCCATCACATGAAACTGCACACACCATCTCGTCTTTTTAAAAGCACTGGGCTGAAAGAGATTCATACTAATCTTCTTCCCCTAAGACCCTATATTGAAAATGCACTTTTTGGAACAGTGCAAGAACTCAAAAACGTGTGCACAGACCACGACACAGCATTGAGTGGAAGGACAAGTGTCCAAATGCTGCTGAACCAAAAAAAAAAAGAGTAACTCCTGCCATTTCTGGGCACTGTGTGAATGACAACAATCTTGGGTTTGAAATAAATTTTCATGCTCAAACTTCTCCCCTAAGTAAGAGCCAAGATCGTCAGAAACTGATGCATATTATTTTATCTTCATTTTAAAAGGATGCTACAGAAATTGAGACATTTAAACAGGTCCTTAAAAATGATTTTTTGAAAATGACACCTTTCAAATGAATGTAGACATAATGTTCCATTACAAACATATAATTTTTCTCAAAAAGTACAAGATATTACATATTATAATCCTGGTATTTCTTGTCTAATATTGAAAAAAGAAAAGAAAAGAAGCAACATGTGTATAAAATCATATCTGAAATGGTCTATAGAGCATAACAGGGAAGATTAAGCAATTTTTTTTGTCTCTTTCTTTGTTGTAGGAGGCACGGTAGCTGAGTGATTAGGGCAAAGGACTGCTGACGGAGAGGTATGGGGTTCGAATCCCATCTGTGATCATCGCGTCATTTCCTTGAGCAAGAAAACTGATTCTATTTGCCTCACTCTACTCATCGTTTGCTTCACCCAACTCAGGTGTAAATGAGTACCAGCAAAGGCTGGGGAGTAAAACCTGCGATGAACTACTGTCATGTGCAGGGGATGACCTTGTACCATTCTACTTAACGCTACAGAAACCGGGATAAGCTCTGGCTCTTTGGATCAAATCGCACACCTCTCGGTCAGCAGTCTGATGCCCTAAACACTCCGCCACCGTGCCCCCTAAATCAAATAAAGAAGATTATATACGACAGGGAGATGGAAGATGGTTCAGGTTGTTGATGGTCGATGATTCTGGAGGAAAGACGGGAGCTGAATAAATACGGCTAGTCTGTCTCACACCAGCACGCACCTGTTTCCACTTCATGGTGTCAGGAGAGTAGAACTCCAAAGCCATCAGCCCAGCTCGTACCATGTTGAGCCAGTTGACGTAGATGATGTCATCAGCCTTGTTGCCAGAATGGCCAAATATCCTGAAACGCAATCGGAACGACTTGAGGTCATCTCAGCTTATAATCACAAGGGACCTGATTATCCTATTATTTCACATTCAAAGTAACTTAGATAATGATTTTCCACTAATAAAGCATTAGGCGAAGAATGCTTGATACTTATCTTCTTCTTCTTCTTCTTCATGTATACTGACCAGCTCGGTTCAGCTGAGTATTACTGTCAGTTCGCATTTTAATAGATAACTAATATTTAATTTAATATTATGATTTGAATTCTTAACTTGAAAGTGTGCTATTAAAAGCTTCTATCCTCTGCTATGGAATTTTCATTTTGCATAATCTCCTTCCATCGACAACGGAAAGACTGCAAGTATTTCCTGTTAAACAACCAGTACCAGAATGGTATTAATGGTGTTTTGCAGTCGTGTTGTACCAATCTGGCCAAAATAAAGTAAGTAAAGTAAGTAAAGTTCCCTCTAGGCCTAGACAGACCGATAGAGCCGGAGCTTATCCCGGTTTCAGTAGCGTTAAGCGGAACAGATGATACAAGATCATCCCCTGGACAGGACGCTAGTCTATCACAGGCTTTACTACCCAGCTCTTGCTGGTACTCAATTACACCTGAGTCGAGTGAAGCAATCGGAGTAAATTTTCTTGCTTAAGGACAATACATGATGCCCGCGGCGGGATTTGAACCCGGTACCTCTCGGTCACCGGCCCGATGCTGTAACCACTGAGCCACCGTGCCTCCAAATGGATATCAGACAGCGCTAAAAATATCACAAGCAAATTAATCAAAATTAGAGGATCTGACTTGAGTCTATTGAATTTTGGGCTGACTTTAAACCTGATAATAACAATTTTGAACTCATGAAATGTGACAAAAGAAATAAACTTTAATTCAATATTAAAACTTATTGTAAGCAGTATATGAAGATTACATTATTTTAAGACTCTTCTTGTATTCCCAGTATAATAAAGCAGAAGAAACATACTCCCTCCCATGGTTACACCTCACTAATTGAAGAACAATTGCACCAATATCTAATTTTAGATACATGCAACTTTCCATGTTGGGACTAAGCACTACATTACGTGTTTATGTGTTAGTATTTGTAATGGAATAAATCCTGTTTGAGTGAAATGTAATGTAGTCATATATTACATTGAAACAAAGATCATAATTATTTTAGGACTTAATACCAAAGAGACTTACATCATCTACTATGAAACCTTGTCTGATGGCTGAGGAGTTGAAGTGTTTTAGCGCTGTCATGTCACCTCCACCTTGAAGCTGTAAACAAAAGGAACAACAAAATTAAACAATCTGAAAGCCTATTAATAGATTTACGGTAATGATAAATCAGTCGAGTTTCAAATTCACCTTCAATAGTTATAAAAAATACCTTTAATTCCGTCTTCAAAAAATTCCATATGTTTAGTTGCCTGCAACGATCTTTCTCTTATCTATCCCTTGATGAGCTAAGGCCTTTTCATCTGTGCTTTTTTATGCCTTCATATTTATTTCTTTATTCTCCTAAATGTACCATATTGGGTCACTAGCCCTGGATTTTAGTGCTATACAAATTTGATATTCTCCTAACATGTATTCTGTTGCATGTTTAATATTTATTTTTAAAATTCATTACATCAATGAGGTGAAAAACAAAAAGTTGTGAAATGTCCAAGAATTTGTCTAGCTTGACATTCTGTACTAGACACCAGAAGAAGAAAGTACTTTCCGCCACTGAAACTCCAGCCAACATGATCAAGGCAAACTTACGGCAGCGTAATGTGAAGAGAGTAGGTTGACCATCCAGCTTTGGGGGATGATATTCATGATTTGCATGTCTTGGATGTTGGTGGCTGTAAGGGGAAGGGGATAGGGAAAGGGCGGGCATTAAAAATGGTATCCATGGCAACAGATGAATGAACATGAGCTAAAAACAATAATCTTTAAGTCTTGAGTGTCGAGGAATAATAAAGGAGAAAAAAATTCAATCAGAATAAATCTATCAATGTGATGGATAAATGAAATCTTCTGAATTCTTTCATTCAAGTTATATGCCTAAAAGGAAATCAGGAAACAGGATTCTCTGCGTGTGCGTGTGTGTATTTTTGGTACTGATTTCACTTTCTTTTGGTAAATTTTCCTTTCCTATGGTGAAAAAAACCCCCCCAAAATAAAGCAACAACAAAAAAAACCCCAACAAACTATGATGACTAGTCCTCGGAGAACTTCTTTGACAGCCTTAATTTGATACGCCAAAAGGTACCTACTGTCAATGATGCCGTGGAGCCTGACACTGGAGAAAAGGGGGGCGTACATTTGGCCGTCGTCTGTCTCCAGGAATGAGCAGGTTTTGGGCAAGCTGGGCAGGGGGGGGGGGGGGGGGGGGA
>JAUEKT010306225.1:0-10963 GCA_031762655.1 Doris verrucosa | reverse complement strand
AGAGAGAGAGAGAGGGAGAGAGAGAGAGAGAGAGCGGGGGGGAGGGAGAGAGACAGAGGAAGGGAGACAGAGAGAGTACATCATGATGATAATTGCTGACTGGAGCCTGAGACTATATCTTAACAAATACAACTTTCCCCTGTGCCTTAAACCGCCTTCCAGAAAAACGTCTCTCCAGCCCTTCCTATGCCTTTGTCTGCCTATCCGTTTCTTTTATCTATCTCGTCTCTCCCTATGTCTCTCTATGTCTGTCTCTTCCTCCCTCTCTTTTTCTGGCTGCTTGTCTGTGTGACTGGCAATGAGATTGTGGTGAAGGTTAATAGTCAGCTTAGTCTTATAATTCGTTGTTTTAGTCCTTGAATTCAGGAAAATCACCTTGAGCACACCCTGAAAAGTCGTTGAATTTGAATTTGTGTAGGAACCCTGATTTTGTATTCATCTTTCATTGAATCATATTTATGCGTAAAATACGTTTCAGTCATTTTATTTACGTGTAGCTGAGACTCCTGCTTCTAATGTTCCCCTTCATTTCTTCCTGGCAGGAGCTGGAAGCCATAGAGGAGAACTGGCAAGCCGAAGTCAAAGAACTGCTGGACGTGGTGAGCAAGCTGCAGGATGAGAACAAGCGGCTCAAGGACAACATCCGCGATGAGAAGCACGCCGCCGTGGCTGAAATCAAAGCCCAGCGCCACGGTACGTACATACGCGTGTGTGTGTGTGTGTGTGTGGGACCAAGGGACTGAGTGAGCCGATGATATGACTCGTCGTCAGAGGGGTCCTAATTGCTTGTGGCATTGATTTACTTTAGTTGTAGTCTTTCATTTCATGGTCATGTCTTGAAAGAGTGGAGTGAGGGAATGAAGGAAAGAGAAAAAGAGGTGGGAGAGAGGGGGGCATGCATGAAAGTTCGCCGGCATGTGCCGGCGCCGCCGGTATTTTGAGAGAGAAAAAAATCATGCCATGCCGGCAAATCTCCGTTGCCACCGGCAAAATATTTTCAAAATGCCGGCAAAAAACCTCGCGTAGTCACCGGGGAAAATTAACGGCAAAATACGGCCGAGTCGATGACTGGATAGCCTATAGCCCCGGCGCCCCGTTTACATTTCAAAATCTTCTTTGTGAAAGAAAATACAGCCATGCACATGGCAATTTGTCTATACCTACTTCCGTTGACGAATGTGTTTCATTGCTATCACACGCAAATTTGAAGTTTCGCTATCGATATTGATATAGAGGCTAGATCTATCATAGGCCTGTAAAAAGCCGAATGATTTCAAAGCTGAACACTTCGAGTTTTGGCTTCGAAATTCGACAAGTTCGGTTTCGGCTTTCGGCTTTGACCTATGACATCATCATATAGGGTTAAAGAAGGTTGACCTCTACCGGCTCAGATGCTCGAATTTTCAAGACCGACTGCTCGGCTGCATTGACGGCATTGCACTTTGCTCGGGGTTTTGAGATTGAGAGGGGCCCCAAAGCCGAAAGTTCGAACTTAGGGTCAAGTTCGGTTAGTTCGACTCTAGGCCCGAACTTCATACAGGCCTAGATCTATCTAATCTAGATTCTAGAACTAATCTGCCTGCTTCGCGCTGTTTTGCATCTAGAGATCCTGCTGCTATCAGTGCCACCACCACCCATCCACCTTCATCTGTTAGTCAGATTGCTAAAAGCAAGCAATCGTCATTGGTGGGATTCTTTTCAAAGCAGCCCAAAATTCTAATTGAATGAATTTAGATCTTTCAATGGGGACGTAGGGAGGGATTTATTGACTGTGATAGTGACACTATTTACCTTTGTATAATATATTGGCTTTACAACAAACACTGTGGATGTCTGCACTCACTTTATCAAGTTCATTATACTGATATAGACTCTCATAATCCAAAATTCAAAACCAGTTAACTAAGAACATCATTGTTTCAAAACTACTACAATCCCAGAATGATGAGTACAGTATTTATTGCAAATGGCTAAATGTATACATTTATTTGCTTTGCTATGTTTAGTTATTATATTATGTAATGTGTGTGTGTATTGATGTAATTGGGTTTTCGGTTCCGCGTTTCGTAGTTAGTGTTTTACTGTTGCAGGTTTTTTGTACCTGGTGGTCTACCCTTTCAGGCAAAGTGACTCTTGCCAACTTTCATGCATGCTATGTACATTACATGTATATGTCATTTCACAAATGATATTACATTCTTTTTTATGCACAGCACTTGAGTAACGAAGATCATCGGTCCTTTGCAAGAAACAAAAGTAATTACGAGTCCTTGGATTCCCTGATCTCAGAAATCTGCCCACCAGTGGACTTTCTACAAAACCTGATCCTTCAGCATTGCTCACAGAAACAGTTTGAAAGCCAGCCCAAATGCAAAGAGTGAGTACAGGGAATGGACCATGAGTGTTTTGTGATCATCATGCTCATACTGACATTTGCTTTCAAGCCGTTTACCAGCCCAAAACTGTCCTGTAGACATTTATTTGAATGTGTTTTTGTGAGTTTTATTTCTAGTTTGATTATTTTTTTATTATTATTTTTTATTTGGTAGCCTTTTAAAAACAATAGTGTTTGGTTGTGGTGAGGTTTGTTGGCGTTTGTTCTGTTTGAATAGCCAGGTACTCATTCACGCCTAAATTGGAACGGAATGCATTTCTTGGCTTGCTAAATGAAAATGCTCAATTTCATAAAAAAAAAATTGAGCCAGTGCCTCTTTAACTGTAGTCAGTCACTGCCCAGCAACGACATTGTGTGTACACATTGACAAAATGAGACTAGAGAGTGGAAGATCCTGGTATGGCTTGTTCTTGTTTTGTTTAGTGTTCATTTCATTGATTAATTAATAAAAAGTGAGTGAGGATGGGCTGAGTAGAATATTTAATAGAAAATGATCAAGGTTAGCCTATCACCAAGACCTTTCAATACCACATCTGCTACCATTATCAATTTTGATCATCTGGTTTCCGCTGAAATCATCCTTAGATGATTGAAAAGGGTTTACAGGAAAATTGTAAAATCTAAATAAAAATAGACAAATGAAAACAAACAGAACTCAGTCATGTAACTTTTTTTGTGTGTGTTTGTCTATTTCAGCAAACTGCTGAGGGAAGCTTTGCCGGCCCTGAACTTCAATGTGGCCTCGCCTGTGTCGTCCATCAAAACGGGAAACGTGGTGCATGAGGACATCGTGGGCCTGGACATGTGCACCCCCCAGCCGGACTGCGGCCTGAGCTCTGACGGCAGGCAGGCCTCAGACGCTTCCTCTTGTGACGGGGAAGGGGGCGGGGCGAAGGCGGACAGACGGCCTCAAGCCGTGGTGATCCGCCGGCCCACCCCCAGCGGGATGTTCACCTCCCCTCGCCACCGGCAGCCCACCCCATCCAAGAAGCAGTGGATGCCGGAGTGCAGCATGGTCATCGGAAACTCCGCCCTCGGCAGTCTGCAGCCCTCCATTCCCTTCAGTCAGATCAACTTCACCGTCAGCGAGACGGTCTTAGCCAACCCCTACGCTGAAAATATCAAAGTCAGCAGCGCAAAAGAGAGTGGATTTATAAGGGATGGGTGTGGAAGGGATGGTCAGACATTTTCTGTTGCCAGGAATGATAAATTCAGTCCCACTTGGGTTGGTGGTCCACGGTTCTCTGTGAAACAGGAAGAAACGAATGAAGTTGGAGAATGTTCCGAAGCAAAGGAGGTTGAAGAGGTTCCAGAAGTGGAAGAAGTTGAAGAGAGTGCAGAAATTAAGGACAGTGAAGATACTATTCAGGACTGTTTACCGCTATACGTTATAAATAAATTAAGATCAGATCTCAAGGCAGATGGGCGTTCGACGTTAAATGTGCCTGAAAATACAGCTGCAGATTCTGTAGAATGTCCTCCAAGTCAAGAGCTAGCCCCTGAAATACTTGAAATAGAATCAAAGACTATCAATATGTTAAGAGAAATTCAAAATATAAGTGAACACGAGGTGGTAACTGTTCCCTGTATAGCAGATCGTGTCAAGACGAGAACAAGAAAGAATATAAGTGGGGGAAAATGTGAGGAGAAAGTGCATCGCCTGTCTTTCACTGATTTACCTAGTAATGTGTCCGAAGAGCGGCATAATATTTTATTAAGAGAGATAGAACAATTTGATGAACCTGTTGTCTATGACTCAATTTCTTCTGGGAAATCAAAACATGAAGACATGCCTCCGCTCAGTCGAACATCGGCGGGGTTGGATAAATGTAGGACGCTTTCTGATGGTACTGTGGAGGGAGTCGATGGAGAGGAGGACTGTGTGTTACTTAAAGACATTGAAAAATATATAGAAAACCAACCTTGTGATAGAAAGAGAAAGCCTACAACGCCTAGTAAAGAAGCAGAATCGAATCAGCGTTCTCTAATGCAGCTGGTAGAAGATGAGGAAAGTCAAGTTCGCCAAGTTCCTCAAGATCAGAGTCCAGACAGCGCCACCAAGCTCCAGCCGAAAAGCAAAAGACGGAAAATTAACAAAAGTATTAATCGAAATCTTTTTGCTGAACCATCAGGCCAAAAAGTTTCCATCGACAATAATTCTGTCATGAAGTCACCCGAAAATGATGAATTTGGGAGCCAAAATCCGGACAATTGTAGTAGAAACAGACGTTTGAAAAGGAGAAATATTTCTGCCGCTAAAACAATGCAGACTACTGACAATCCAGAAGCTAGATCTACACCTGATATTTCTGAGAGAAAAAGTGAGTGTATGAAATCAAACGTGCATGTCTCAGAAGACAATGTTGCAAATACTATGAGGGGAAATGTCAGGCAATGCAGACTTTTTGTTCATGAGGGTATGTACAAGGAAGGAAATGTGATACTGCTCACTGATTCAGAGAAGAAACTCTCAAAAGTGCAATCTAGAATGGTCAATGGGGAGGAAAATAGGAGTCAAGACTCAACCACAGCAGGAGACGATTATAACTCGGACAGTTCTGTAGATGATCACATCGAGAGTGATACTCAGGAGGTGAAACATGTCTCGAGGAAGGTCAGTAGACAAAAATCTCTCAAGAAAAAAATTCGCACATCTGTTGACTGGAATAGGAGGAGTTCTGGTGGTAAAGAGGATGAGTGCAATTGTGATGGCATGAAATTGATGTCACCAAGTAAGATAGTGGTCCCTAACATAGCAGAGAGGGTGAAAAGGAGGCGTTCTTGTACACAATTCAACCACGAGGGCCAATACGCTAACGATGGGGAAGGCGCGGAGGAAACGACTCCCAAACTTTCCCTTGCCAAGGGGACCAACAAGCACAGAAAGCTTCTGAAGGCCAAAAAACGATTATGGTACAACTTAAGTGTGGAAAACATCAAGGAATCGGACGATCCCTCATCGTCGAACCGTTTTGCTTCAACTGAAGACACAACTGAGAAAACCACGGAACCAACATTACATTCTTCCAGGAGGAACAAGAAGTCTGGTAAATCAAACAATGCCATCGTGATACGTCGAGGCAAACCGTCTTTCAATGCACTGTCCAAAACCGATGCTAACTGGTGCAAGTACCTCAGCGACAAAGACTGGTCCCAGTATGAAACTGATGGAAGTTGCTTCACTTCTGAACATGATGCAGATGGACAAGATTCTCCCTCAAAACCAACTCGAGGGCATCATCAGATCTCTTCATCCGCTAAAGAGGTAGAGTTAGTCAAGCGCTCTAAAGAGAGTTCTCACAGTTTCTCATCAGCTAGCGTTTCAAGTGCTCATCACAAACACGATAAAGATAGCAATGTATTAAGAGAAAAGCTCTCGTATTTGAAGAAAACAGTTCATCCTCTGCGGTTGCAAAATATGAAATTGCCGAAGACTTCTTATCTGCTCAAAGGCAGCCAGCCTAGGAGTCCAAAACTTAGGCTTAGAATTCACAGGAACCCGATTGATGCGTCCTATTCCTCTACCTTAGAAGAAATTCACGATGATAAATCCGTCGCTGTGGACACATTCAATAATGACCAAGCTTTCACTAGTTCCCCTGGGAAGAAAGAGGAAAATAATGTATCACCTTCACCAGAGGATTTAGACAAAGCATTGGAATGTGATAGATTAAATCCTGCAACTCCCCCAAATCAAATCTGCAGTATTGATGAGAAATCGCCACAAGAGGAAGTCTGTGAGGATGTAGCAAATCATTCACCGCAAAAGGAGGTCAGCCAAAGGAAATCGGGTTGTTTACAGCAAAAGAAAGTCGATGAAAATCAGTCGAACCGTGAGAGGAGCAACGAGTGTGTAAAGGATCCGGATCTGCCGTCTTCAAGTAGAGAAAGACAAGCCAGGCGGAAATCCACAGGGAGATTGAAGATGAGGCGCTCTGGCTCTGAGAACTCCAAGAGGACAAGGACGTCATCAGAAGGATCGGAGATTCCAACCGCTGATGGTCGTAACTGTGAGGAGAATGTTTCTAGGAATGCTGAAAAGGAAGTGATTGAAGAAGATAAGGATGTTGTAGTTCGTTCTAACAGTAACATGTCCTCGTTAGAGAAACATCCCGAAGATGATCGTGTTGACGAAACAATGCGTCCTCCTGTGTCTCAAATAGTTGTTTCCGTTGACCAATACACGCCCGATTCTCATGAAGAGAAAAGAGTGGAAGATGACACAGAAATGTCAAAGAGAAAAGAAGAGGGAAGGTCACAGAAATCATTAAAGCAAAAGTCAAAGAAAAGTGCCAAAAGGGAACATTCTGCTTCTAGAGAAGATAAGGAAATTGTAGTTCGTTCTAACATGCCTTCGTCAGAGAAACATCGCGAAGATTATCATGTTGTCGAAACTATTCGTCCTCCTATGTCTCAACTAGTTGTTTCCATTGACCAAAAAACGATCAATTCTCATGAAGAGAATAGTGTAGAAGATGACACAGAAAAGTCAAAGAGAAAAGAAGAGGGAAGGTCACAGAAATCGTTAAAGCAAAAGTCAAAGAAAGGTGTCAAAAGGGAACGTTCTGCTTCTAGAGAAGATTCTCTTCGTGCTTCAAAGAAAGCCAAAATTTCCAAAGGGGTCACAGTGGATAATCCTTCTGTTTCTTTGGGTACAGACTCTGCATGTGGTAATTCACCATCGTGTAAAAGGGGTGACAAGTCCGAGTTACAGGAGTTATCTCCACATTGTTCTGATTCTGACACAACTGAAGTTGATTTTCCAAATTTGCATTTGAATAAAACAATGAATACGAATGTACCAAAAGTGACTGTAGAAAACCCGCAGGTCTCTGCAATAAAGAAAGCCTGTGGAAAACACGACAAAGTGATGAAAGAGAGTGAGAATGAATCGGGTGCCGAAGAAAAATCACAAGTAGGCTGTTTGGAAGACAACACTCAAACTTCTCTTTATTCCAATCTTGGGGATTACCTGACGTTCATACCAACGTTTTCATCCCCGGGAAAAACAAATTCTTCCTGGGACGACGCATGTGACTCGTATCTCAACACCTCCGCCAAATCGGACCAGACGCCAGGCCACAACTTAGACACCTCAACTCCTGCGGACTTTTCTCCCGGTCGCTTGTCCGCTAGTAGGCTCGGCCATCCCAGCTCCTCAGCCCTCAGATCTCCCAGAAAAACTGCCAAAGGGTGCTTTTCTCCGGAATTACTCAGTCAGTTCACATCTCCGGTGAAAAGGAGGCCTACGGGTACTGTAGACTGTGAAATGAGTCCAGTCATTGAAAAAGTGGATTCCGTTGTTTCCTTTAATTACATGAGCCCTCAACGTTTACAGTTTAGTCCCAACAAATGCGAAAAGTCCGTCAGCCACAGGAGAAACTTGAATTCACCCTCAAACAATGTTTAGAATGCGGTGTTTAGGTGTCGGCTTGCTGTTTGAGGCGGGTGGAAATGAGATTCATCAAGTTTTTATCTCAGACAAAGCCGGGTGAACCAAATGGTGTGTGTGTGTGTGTGTGTGTGTGCGTGTGTGTGTGTGAGTGCTGATGCTTAAATTGTACAGTTGTAAATTTCTTTTAAAAGTATGTAACCTCAAGAGTTTTTGAGTGCCATGAATGAAGGCAAATATGAGATTGAGCAAAGTTAGTATTACAGTACAGTCTACTGCCAGCTATCTAACATTATCTCGCCGCTTAGTAAAACACTACTGCCATAAGTTCGTTTTTCTTGATTTTGAGATTTTCAAACTTGAAAAAGGGAGGGTTGGTGCATCACATGACAAAAACTCATGCAGATAGCTTTAATAGTTAACGAACTGTGAAAAGAAAACTTTAAAAAAAAAATACGAGCTAAAAGAGCAATGTTATGAAGTTTTTTTTTTCCATTTTCCTGAAAACAGCTTTTAAAAAAAACTTATATGGCAGTAGTATTTCTGGGCGGCAATCTGTTCGTTCTTCCCAAAAATGTTGGATAAACTAACGTTGGTTTTTTAAAGTCTGAAAAAACTTGAAATTTTTATATGTGACGTGCGCATCGTTAGAATAAATCTTAGAGAAATACAGTGTATGTATGTCACTTATGCAATGTTCCTGTGGATAGGGCCCCATGATGCTTTATAGTAGAGACATTATTGTGTGGTGTGAAAATCTGTCATGGCTGACAAATTTATTGCCAGATAAATGGTAGATATTTTATCATAAAATACTCATTTGCATCCCCAATATCCCCAATTTTTATGCTGGGGCTGTAAAAGTTGGTGTGCCAGATAGACCTCTATCAGTGAAATATAGCTGTTTATTTTGTTCCTTAGGGTTGTAACCAGATAGGTGGCAGTTGGATAATTGGCAATAGATGTTCCTATCATCAAGATATCATCTTTGACGTAAAGATTATCTTATCGAAAGTCTCATCATTACATCACTCTTGTTACCCTTTATCACCTTTGTACTTTCATTATAAATTGCCAAAATACGCATATATTATAAATTCTCTCCTCTTGGCATTGGGCTATGTCTTGGGCTACTTTTCTTGGTGGTGAACGGGTCTGTTGAGTGCAAGGTTGTAAAAGTACAATGTATGTGGTGGCGGCTGTAAAAATATGTATAGACATAATACGATAGATGTCTGAACGTATTTATTTTTATAATGGGTTTCCTTTTAAGCCCTCGATTTATGTTTTCAACTTGAAGTATGAGTGCATATGTTGGTTAATTGTGCTCTTTTAATATGGAATATGTTTTATTCTTTCAACGGTAATCATATTAATATATTTTGTTATTTAAATTCTTTTCACTTGGTGAAGTACGATGAATTTTAGTTTGAAAATAGATTTGAAAATGCCTGAATGAACATTGATTTGGTCTGTATCCCTGTGTAAGCACAAACTCCCTGACCATACATCATCCCTAAGCAGGTCGTTCACTCAAAATCCTTCTCAACTTCGAAGTGAACGCAAAGAAGAGTAGCACATAATGCATTTCATAAATAGCAATTTGACAAGATCTTAAGATCTGTCCATACCTATGGCCAGGTACCTATTTACACCTGTGCAAAAGAAGCAATGCAAACTTGTTTTCTGACATGAGGAAAATAGTGCAGTGTTTATGGCAAGTTAAAGATGAGGATGAATTTATAAATGTAGTCCATGTCCTTGTAAAGGTGCTGGTTCACTGACTGTACATCATCACCACTTGTCCCCCAGCAGGCCATTTGAATTCCAAAGTCCTTCTCAACTCCCTGGGGAGCATACAGTAGAGTTGCCTGTTAGGCACATCATACTAGCATTCTGGCAAGATTGTCCTCTGCCTATAGCTGGATACTCAATTACGCTTGAATAGGGCGAAGTATGAGCGCAAGTGGAGTTATATTTTCTTTCCCAAGGAAAATTATTGGGTTGTCAGATCAAGCTCGAACCCAGTACCGCTTGGTCACCAGTCCGACACTCTAACCATTTTGCCACCATAACGGGTTGATCATCTTCTGTTCTACTTACTTAATGCTACGGAACAAGGATGATCTCTGGCTCAATGGATTGCACCGCCTTGTGATTGTAACTTTCAGAAATGTTATTCAATTTTGCCAAGTCATTAAGTGTTGTGAGCTTCTGATGTTGTATGAGAGACCTGCTTTGTCAGGTGATAGTGGCAGGACTTTCTTTTAAAAAGGGACTTTGTCTTTGCCTGGTTTGGGTCAAAACTCCATTGGTGAATGCAACTTAATTAACACATCAATTATTGTGCCTAATTTTAAACTCTTTTTTTTTCTTTTTAACCCTTAGGGCGCCATATCCTGTAAGACCAATTTGTCAGTATTTATTCCATACCTATCAAAAAACAATTCCTAAAGCATATATCCTGTTGGACCGATTTATCAATATTTATCCCCTACCTATCAAAAGTCATTCCCTAAAGCATGTGACATCACTCTGAACTATTGGAATCAGGGGGTGAACCTTTTCCAATACGGCTGTCCCCTGTGTGAAAGTTGGGATTTAGCTCTTAAGCTCAGGGATATGAGTTCCTAAGCTCTAGGAGTGCAGTGTTCAAAGGGTTAATTAAGCTAGGAAAAAGTTCGTCTTCACCTGTCATGCCCAAACGTGGAAAAATGATGCCAGCAGTGTGATAATGGCATGAAATGAGGTGAAAAACAACCAACGGTTAACTAATTACAATCTCCAGTTGTGGAGTCGATTGAAATGATTTATTTTACAGCTAGAATTTTCCGACTTTTGTCGGAATGCAGTTAAAATTAGAAACTAAAGCTTTAAGAATAAGACTACAAATCACAAAATGAACTTGCAGTTGTCTGTGATTATGAACAGTTAATGAAGAAACGTTTACACAAGGACTAGAATGAAGCTATACAATGTACATGTATGTTGTTATGATTTCCTTGTACTTGTAGTTATTGTTATTATTACATGCGTCATTGTGGTAGTCACTGTTAATTTGCTTTGCTCTTAGATGACAGAAAAAATTCACCATTGCTACATGGTCTTGAATTCAATGAATCTCTCTCTCTCTCTCTCTCTCTCTCTCTCTCTCTCTCTCTCTCTCTCTCTCTCTC
>JAUEKT010306114.1:0-10966 GCA_031762655.1 Doris verrucosa | reverse complement strand
GGGACCCTGAAATTATATCCTCCCGGTATCAAAAACCCGGGATTTTTGGGTCCAAACCGGGATGCCGGGATTTCGGCATGGTTGGCAGCTCTGACTCTGCATTATCAATTTTGCTATCCTTACGGAACATAATGCATCTCAATTCATAGAGCAATATGAACGTTTAAAAAAGCTATAAAACGCGTTTTTAACGCTGGTGCAACAATGATGGTGTTTGTGTCTGTTAGAGAGGTTTAAATACTTCCAAAAAATGGGGAAAAGTCAAAATCATAGGGTCCCCGGGCAATCGGGAAACCCGGCTAATCGGGAAAGTTTTACAATCTACCGAGATTTCCCGATTAGAGAGGTTCCACTGTATTATGAATGTAAACAGATAAATAACAAAATAAAGCTTCTCCTGTCCTCTGGTCCAATAAACCAGTGAATAAACCTAATAAGAATTCCACATTGTTGTCTCACACTTCGCTTAATATTCCTTTTAGAGTAAACCTTGCCTACTATAGCGGTCATTGGGGTTAAGCAAGAGGAATCAGCAAGATTAAAATATGAAAAGGAAATGTGAAGGAAAATGTAGAAGATAACAGCAGGGACTTGAACTACCAACTGCCCTCACTTCATCGTTTAGACTAACAATCTCCTTAT
The DNA here is from genome assembly GCA_031762655.1 of Doris verrucosa. Lineage (NCBI taxonomy): Eukaryota > Metazoa > Mollusca > Gastropoda > Nudibranchia > Dorididae > Doris > Doris verrucosa. Next base: position 10,324 of record JAUEKT010306114.1, on the reverse strand, counting down.
CTTATGCATGCTTCTTTGTCTATAAACATGTTGTGAGTGTAACTTTTTCATAAACAATGATGGACTCTCATAGCTCCTGAACTATTTGGGCACACACTATTACTTACCAGAGGATTTGGTCGAAAACGGTATGCAAGCATCATCCTTTTGCGGTAGGCGTCAAATTCATCATCATCTTTTTTCAGCTCAGCCGGTCGATCAATACCAAAGCCTCGACCTTCAACTGCAGTGTTGCCTCTAGAAGGATGACAGTGAATTTAAATTAGATACTTTTCATTTTGCTTTGAATGCTCATACATTTAATTAAGACTATGATATTGTATCATAACTATTACTGTAGTGTAATTGCTATTATTTGAGCAGCTAATGCTGTAAATCTCTTTTTAAAAAATAAACATATCAGGTATGCAGAAATTGATATACCACAATGCCCATATGCAGTAGTAAAATACCTGCAAAAGAACTTTTCATAGTAACATTTCATAGATAAAAATAAAAATATTGGATATATTATAAATACAATTTTTATGCTTTATGTTATTTCAATTCCTCCCACATAAATTTCTCAACATTTGATGATGGTTTTATATATATCTCTCTTCTCGTCTTTCTATACCTTGTAATGGAATATCAAAGGATGCTTTCAGATTTTATAGCGTACTTAACTACTATAACAATATTATGAAAACAATATCTTTTATAAAAGCAATTCTGGTAGTTTGCAAAAACATTTAAAAGTACTTTCATAGTACAAAATTCAATCATGAGTAATGAAAAAGAATTTTCGATTTATCTCTTCAAATTAAAAAAAAAGTATATATATAAAATTCCAAGATGGTAGCCGTTCCAATGGCAACCAGATATTTTTTGACAAAATCGACAACATGAATGAACTCACATTGACCTATGATACACTTACATACATTAATTTGGTTTAAAACATTGAAAATAACAATTTTGATCATTTTGATGTCGAGTTCCCTTAAACACGATAGGTTTGCAGGTTGTTATTTATCTATAGGGCTTGACCAGGCCTTATTGTTCATGGACAACCAACTTTTCTGAGATAACCAAAACCGTTTTAAAAGGCAAAAAACCCCACAAAAATAAGAGGAGCCTCACTTGTTGACGGGATTGACGATGCCCTGCTCCTTTGAGCCCAGGCCCTGGCCTTCCTTCCAGCCTAACTTGACCAGCATCTGGTAGCCCATGTTCTCACACGTCAGCTTGAAGTCTTTGTACTCGGAGTAGTCAGGCTCTCGGCCTTCCTTCAATGACTGTAAAATAATACTGACTGACTGACTTATTGCTTTGTTGCAGCTTGGTCGTTGGATAAAGATTTTATTTTATTTTACCAGTTTATTCTTCATCCATACCACCACTGTTATGGGTATACAAATATCTCGAGTTGAACTTAGGGAAAAGGCTAGTTTTATATATTCAACAAATGACTAAAAGTATCATTTCATAATGCGTGAAGATAAGACTTCACCAAAGTTAAAATCAATTGAAAAACTAACTTCTTCATGGAAATATATATCTTTTTTACGTATAACAGGGTGAGAAGTGACTTACCCTGATAAAATTCAAGGTTTTTTCAAGGTTTTCCAAGGTCCAAAAATGTTATTTCAAGGTTGCAAATTTGGCAAAATTTATTCACAGGTCCGCGTCCAAATTTGTTTTTGAATACGATCATCTGGCCGTACGTGATTCACAGCTTAAAGATCCGGCGGTAATGGTGGTAATGGCGGCCATTCACGAAATCTGTTCCTGCGGCAAGTGTTCGTTCAAAAACATATCTTTTTCAATTTGACTCTTTCAAATTTCTAGTTAATGTCATTTTCAAGATTTTTCAAAGTTTCTCTCCCAAATTCAAGGTTTTTCGAGGCCCTAATTTTTTTCAAGGTTTTTCAAGGTTTCGCAAGGTTACTTCTCACCCTGATATAAAATAGGAGTTATTTCGGTCTTTATATTTTTATTCAATACACATAATGTGTAAGAATAACAATAAAAAACAACATATTTTTGACTAAGTTGGTCATGCATAGTACGAAATGTTTATTTATCTTTATTCAATAATATTGCATGACAAGCTCTCATCAAGAACATAGGGTTGTTATTGTGTCTTTGTTGAGACCTGTCTTCAATAATGCAAATCGGAGTTCATAGATATCTTGTTCTCTTTTCTCAAGGATTTTTTTATTTATTTCTCTGATATAAAGCTGTAAGAAAGGAAAAATTACCTTAAAAGTTTCCATGAACCTTTCAAGTTCCTCTGGAGGAAGGAAATCGCCAATGAAATGCTTCCCTCTGCCACTTGATGTCAGCTTTTCAGCCCATTCTGAGGGAAAGAAAGCCAGAACGTTCAACTTCATATTAAATCTGAAGAATTCAATTTTTTGAGAATCGGTGAAAAATCAGTGCTTTGGAACGTTGATAGAAACTCAATGCATCTGCTTGATTTGACTAACTGACCTTATAGCCTGTCATCTCAACTTTCTGTTTGCGTGTAGATCTAGTCGCTGCCAATTGTTTCCATTTTTGTCTGTTTTGTGATTATCAGGTAATTTCTCTGGGTTATTTAAAGTGCCCCTGAATTCTTACAAGGTCTCACAAACATGAAATCAGTTATTCTTTTTGACAGTGAAATATGGAAGACTACAAAAGCAACATTGAATAAAATTCACACTATTATCAATGGATATATGAGAACAAGAATCTTGAAAGCCAAGTGGTGAGACACAGTAAGAAATGAGGAAAGTAACTTTTTAATTAGTAGAGCTCTTGACTCTGCCAGAGGAACCAGACAAGCAGTCTTAGAAAAAGGCCCATGGGAAAGAAGACAAAACAAAACAAGGAATTTTCGGCTGGCCCACCCTTCTTCAAAGTGACAACATGATGTAGATCTATAGATAAAGCAGGAAAAAGCATTAAGATGGTGCACAAACTAGAGTAGGAAAATTTGTGTGTAGAGATTGATATGACAGGATAAAATAATAAATGAGAAAAATCATCTATGTGATCTATTACATCTTGATCGCTGAAAATTTAACCCGAAAAAGCAGAAATGTAGGGCAAAGACTTGTAAAAAAGGGCTAGTTAGTTGATATAAGGCACAAAATATTTGAAAATGCTTTTCTCTCGATTGCAGCAAGACCCAAGGCCTCCTGTTCAGCACTTCAAAATAAATGGCAGAATTCTCAACACTAAACAACAGATACCTGGTTTTGGTTTTCTCACCTTTGGTTGCCTGCATTTCTAACTTGCGGTTCTTGTGCTCCCAAGTTCCACCCTCCGTGTCTTCATCAGAGTCATAGTCGTACTCTCTCTTCAGCTTGGGACCTTCAATTTGTGCCATCAGTGCCTGCTCCTTCATCTTCTTTTGAGCTATTACAAGCTCGTACATAAAGTTGAGCTGAGTAAAGAAGGAAAAATGTAATTAAAAACTGAGGCATCAACTGTGAGTTCAGTAGTGAAAGATTTATGTAATCTAGCCCTACTATGGGTTTACAAAGGAATATAAAAAAATATGCCACATGCTTCCATCGTTATCATTTGAATTCATTAACTAATTCATTGCCATGGCTTGTGAAGTTATTTGAAAATGCAGTTCAACAGATCCCTCAGGAAAACTGCAAAGTGAGATGGTCCCCTCTGGCTCAAACCCAAAACAAGCTTAAATTACCTCTTGCTGTTCCCTGATTTGTTTCAACTGTTCCTCAGACAGTGAGTCACTTCCCGTCACACTTTTTGCATAACTCTGCATGTCTACTATGGGAGCTGTAAAAAAGACAAAGCAAGCAGGTATGAACCATATTATAAAATGATGAGACACATGACAGTGGCAACCTCTAATACAACCATATGCATATCATATACAAAACTAAATGTAAATACAAGAGGTTCTCCTCTGATGTAAGAAAATCATTCTGGTAAAATCTATAGTTTAAGTAAGCATAGCATGAAAGCTCTGGAGAAATGCAACTCATTATGACAGTATAATACACTATGGTGATTGACTAACTGGCTGGTTGTGGCAATGTTCATCTTCAGATATATGCATTGATGTTATGTTTGCCTTTAAACATCATCTTGTTTGAAGATAGGAGACAGTAAATCTGTCTAGATGAGTTCAATTTCAATCCATGAGTTTATTCACATGCACAAAAAGTGAAACCTCTTAGTCTTATCTAAAAAAGGAGAGACGATTTGATGAAGTATGTTGCTTTTTACTAATTCATGGGAGTGATTCACTTAAGTAGCTTCCTTTAGTCTTCAGCTAAAATCCACACCAGTGCTGCCGAAACCATTCCTAAGAACAAAAGATAGGTAGGTTAACAGCTTCTCCAAAAGATGAAAATTTGGAGGGAAAGAGGACAATTTGAAAATGTCAATGAATGAAGCAATCATAACTAATATGACATCCGAGAGGGGACCACATCTTCACACGAAGCTACGTGGGAGTTCAAAAGATATACTTCTGTCCTACAAGCAAAAGGAACGTTAAAATATCTAAAATATAGAATGTCCATTATCCCATCTCCAAGGATGTGGATGCTATGCATCTTAAAAAAAACAAAATATTCTGACTGCTTGCCAATGCATCAATTCATTTTTCACCTGCGCAGGAAAATGTGTTTTGTTCATTTCAGTTTCACCTCATCAACCACTTGCAATTGCATCACAGTGAATTAAGTGGAAACAAAACAAAAGTGATATCAATGAAAAAGCAGAGTAGCCAACATATCAAGTCCAAAATGCCAGATACCTAATATGGTGTCATCTTGAAGTCATCAATAAACATTGATAATGAGGAAGAAAATGTAAATTCAGCTTTTAAGGCATCCACATAATATAGTATTATTAAAAAATACTACATTACATCTTAAAAGAATAAGTCAATTTATGCAAACTTGCACAATATTTGACTGTGATGACAGGAGGCAGAAATGCTGGAGTCACGCAAAATGCTGGACAGTAAGTTGGCAACACTGGAAAACAAAGAGGCAGACCTACTGACAGCCCCTACCAATTACCTGCATACAGGTGTAGGGAAGGAAAACGACATTGAAGTTCAATACTACACAGGGACAAATGGGAAGCCCATACAAACCTGGCTTAGGGGGCTGAACTGTGGCCATTCCACCCAACTGGATGTTGGTGGCCAAACCTGATGGATTGAAGCAAATAGTAAACAATGGTTAGTTTTGACCAGATTACTTCATTAAAATGACTTAAAGGGTTTATCGTCCACATAAGCATAACCAACCCCACACAAAATTATAAAAATAAGAATTATTTTTTTTACAAAACCCCTCAGATTAATCTCACTGTATATATTATAAGTTGTCTTTATTTGCATTGTGAAAACTTTGAAATCAAAGTTGGATCTTGAAAATGTTCCTCAAATCTAAGGGAATGTCCATTCAAATTTTCTAGTTCTCATATCTGAGCTCAAAATTTACTATAAGTTGATTCACACAATTTGAAAAACTATTCTATGGAAATAAAAATCACCAATCTCTATTCAAGTCTTCCTAGTATCCTTTCTCAATAAGAGAAAGAATTAAGTGGCAAAAATAGTAAAGGGGGTGCTTGGGGGCACCATGGCTCAGCGGTTAGAATGTCAAAAACCTGACAGAGATGTATCTGGTTTGATTATCACCATGACCAAAGTGTATTCCTTTCAGCAAGATAATAACTCCAAACGATTTATCCCACTCATGTGTAGATGAGTATTCAGTTGTATGCAGAGGAAGATCTTGTTAGATTGCAAGAATGAAATGATTTACAAGCTGCTCAACTGTACGTTCAGGAATGAAATGGCCTGCTGAAGGATAAATGATGTGCAGTTGATGGGCCTCCACTTTTGTGGGAATAAAGACTACACATAGCCATATTCTTAACTTTTAAAGATGTTTAATCAGTGAAGAGATGGCATTTGTAATTTCACTTCTTTTGGATTCGAACTTGAAATTCAGCTAACAATAAATATTGCTTATGTGACAATTGAGTGTGGAGGCATGGTGACCGAGTGGTTAGGGCGTTGGAGTGCTGACCGAGAGGTACAGGGTTCGAATCCCATCCGCAACCATCATGTATTTTCCTTAAGCAAGAACATTTATTCCAATGTCTTCACCCGACAGAGGTGTAAATGAGTACCAGCAAGGACTGGGGAGTAAAGCCTGCGATAGACTAGCATCCTGTTCAGGGGATGATCTTGTATCATCTGTTCCATTTAACACTATGGAAACCGGGATAAGCTCTGGCTCCTTGGATCTTTCAAGGCCTAGTAGGAACTTTACTTACTGAGTGCAAGGGCCAGATATCTACATTTTTGAAGTTGTGAGAAAAATTAAGTTGAATTACTTTTACTCTTCTTTCAGTCCTCGCATGCCATTTAAGAAAAGTATAATACCTCCAAAACAAAAAGAGCTACAGACTTGAAAATTACATTGGTGATAGAATAGGTCAATGTGACCTAGAATATGCCTCATATGCAGATATCTGATTTTTTGCAGTTATCCGGTTCTTGCACTCAGCCATCGATATTTACTTTAAGCATCGATGCCGGATTAATGTGAGTGAGTGTGTCATCTTACTGCTTCTTCATATGTTGTTACAATCCAACGTACCGTTGCGATATCTTGCATCCGTCAACAATCATTTTAAATTCTTTTCTCCTGAGTTGTACCCCTATGCGATTTTTCTACCTCACTGCTCTAAATTCTTTTATATGGGATAACAAGAAAGCCTTACCTGGCATACTAGGTCCACCCTGTGCTGAGAAGTGGCCTGAGTTTGAGGAGTCAGCACTGGATTCACCCCATCGAGACCTCCTCTTCTTGACTTCAGGCTCCTTCACATCATCTTGGGCCGCTGAAGATACGCAGAGAATAAATTACAAAGCAATGATATTACTGTGATAGGCCTGAAAAGGGCTATCCAACATGAGACAGGGTTTGGTATTCACAAATTTTTGTAGTTTTCTTCTCTAACTAATAAAGATTGGTAAAATATTTAAATATCTGGTTGTTTGCAATTCATAATTTTTTTTCCATGTTCATATCCATTTGTTTGCAATGCATAATTTTTGTCTGTTTTCATTGTTATGCTCCCAACCTAACGCATCAAATCAAAAGTCCAAATCATTTGAATTCTTGATGCAGACAAAAAGGTTAAAATTGATTCATTTAGGTCAAAAGTCCTAGACAGTTATATATCTGCTCTCAAAATGTCATTTAGAAAGGGAAATAAGAATGAATCAATTGGGAAACAAACAAAAAAAGAAGGTCAGGGCACAGCTTTTCTGAACATGTTTACTCATTTTCATTAGCACTACTATTATTTTTTAAAAGTAATTCTTTGTTCTTGTTGACAGAGCCCATTCTGTTTTGGAAGATGATGGTTCTGCATGTAAAGTCACAGGGCTACAGTGGCTGTAGGTGAAGGTCGTCACTGACATGTCATTAGACGTTGAGTGGGACTACCTCTGCTCCTCTGGTGGTCGTTGGACTCCTGCTCCATCTATGAGGCACCATTTTGTACTGAGGCCTTTCAAGAGTCTCATGATTCTGCCAGATTTTCTTAGTTCTGCACCTCAATTTTGGTTGTCTTCGAGTCTCGTTTGCACCTGTCTCTGAAGCGTAATCAGGGGCAACCGTGAGATCTGGAATCCTCTGCAAATTCACGATAAAGGACATCCTTTGGGATTCTGCCATCTTCCCTACAGCGGACATGGCAAAGTCAGTAGAGACAGTGCTGGTTTGAGAAGGGTGAAGATAGATGCCGCTCCCCCTGAGTAAATCAAAGGCAGCGAAGGTTAAAGCTCTAAAGGTGTCTCCTGTGCGAAACAGGATTGTGCAACTTTTGTTGGAGTAAAGAAGTGCTGAGGGGATGCAGGCTGTGTACAGCTGCATCTTGGTATTCACCATGCAGTTGTTGTAACACACCCTCAAGTGGAGTTTGCACAGCCTCTCTGAAATCTGGACGATCTTAGGGCTCATTTCAGGTTCAAGCTGACAGCGGACCCCAGGTATTGGAATCATTGGAGTTGACGGCACTGCGCATCTGATCTTGATGTGAATGTTTGGTGAGAAGTCTGTTCCCCAATCCATCACCTCTGCCTTCTTGATGGTTATGGTGAGGATAGAAGATTCACACCCACAGGAGAATGTTCCATCAGCCTCTGGTGAAGGCAAAAAGCAACTCGCTGATGGTGACAGAAAACACCCATCAGTAAATGACAGCTGATGGAATGAATTATAATAGAATAGATTTGGATGCTAGGTAGCCTTAGGGTAGATGGAGGCTTGGAGTTGAGAGGCGGACATCATACCTGTCATAAGGCACTTAATTTTGTCTGTCTTAGCTGTGGGCCCTAGCTAAATTGTCCATGTAATGGTCAGCTGGATTCTGTGGGCATGGACATTGCTGGCATGACAGAATACCCGCGCTGGGCTGGTGGCAACTTAATTTTCGAAAGACAACCGAGAAAATATTTATTGTACAGTTCTATAGCGTAAAGTTGGCAACTGTTTCAATGTTTACATCTACACTGCAAGGTGCAGTAAAGTTGTAGCACTGATGATCAACATGTGGAGGTAGCGTAGCCACTTGCCAATATAAAAAAATTCACAAAAGACAAACACAGAAACAAATAAAAAATGATACAAAAGACATGAGAAAAACAACAAATTCAATACACCTAGAATCTACTGAAAATATATGTACAAATATTCAGCACGAAGCACGGTTGCTCAGTGGTTAGAGCGTCGGACTGGTGACCGAGAGGTACCTGGTTCAAATCCCGCCGCGGGCATCGTGTATTTTCCTTGAGCAAGAAAATTTATTCCAATTGCTTCACCCTACTCAGGTGTAATGAGTACCTGGCCGTTAAAGACAACGCTGTCTTTGTTTACAAAACTGTATCGCGCCTAACAGGCTGCAAGTCTCGTCCTCTATGTTATGTGTTGCTGTTGGCCGGGGGAGTGAAATGTGATTGTAAAGCGCCTAGGGTCTAGGGTAATACTGGTAATAGGCACTATATAAGTGGTCACTTTACAATAAAATAATCAGTTGCAACATAACAGGTAAAATCACAATTTTGAAAACTTGCTTAGAAAATTATAGCCTTAAATTACTAAAGATACTCACTTTCGCTTCTTTCCTCCTTATCTGCATCAGTAGCTTTCCTTCTCAGCTTGATGGACCGACTGAGGGCGTTGACCCTTGTCTGAAAAAATCTGTAGTCAGAGCTTGACTTCTTTGTTAAAAATCTGTGAATTTATCAAAAACAAATAATTCAAAACAAATCAACCTTTTTCCTTATTTAAACATAGACTCTATATCAAACTATCCTACATTAGTTCTGCTTGATGGAAACCACTGACACACAACATGTTATTTAATGATGTAAAAATATGGATTTATAATGTCAATAACTACACATGTATAGGCCTACAGGTGATTTCATTTGACCAAACGGTCCAAATGCACAGCACTTATTGTCAGTGTCATTCTGCAATTTCATCTTTGCATTAATCTAAACTATAGTGGATGCAGCAATCATCTCAAGTAAAAAAAAACAACTTTGAAAAGAAGAAAATGCATCATCTTGTAACGTCATTCAAATATATAAGAAAGCAAGCTACTTCTTTTGGCAACCTAAATTTGCTTTTTAGAACAACACATCTGTGAAAGTCACTGATCTACTTATGTGGTTACAGAACAACACCGACGATATACATATCGTCGTTGATAACACTAGCGTAAGTGACATTAAATAAAGAAGCACTTACGCTAGTACATGTTACAGACATGTGTATGACTTGCCTGTAGGAAGGGTCATCCCAATGCTCTTGCAAGGCTTCTTCCTCCGCCACTGACCCTCTGTGTGCTACATCAAGAGCCAACTGTTCAATGACGGTCATCACCTTTACATCTTCTGGGGGACAGACTAGAAGCATCCTTCGTCAACCTAAGATCCTCTTAGTTCTAACGCAGAATAGATGTGGCAACAATCATCTTAACAATCGAACATTCAACTCGCCTACTTGGAGGTGACCGCTCATTGATCTGAATGATTCACTTCCAATGTTAGTATCTCACTGCAACTTTTCTCCTTAGGTCTAATTGCATCTCTTGGGATTAAGATTTCCGACCATTTGTAACTCAGTAAGCATAAACATGATGTGACCAAGGCATACAATTGAGATAAATTTGATATCAATGGTTAACTATGAAATCATCAATTCACAGAATTGTATAAGTAAAACTTTTCGCATGAAAATATTTCTACTTAACATTGCATGAACAGCATTGT
>JAUEKT010306003.1:0-10966 GCA_031762655.1 Doris verrucosa | reverse complement strand
ATAATAATAATAATAATAATAATAATAATAATAATAATAATAATAATAATAATAATAATAATAATAATAATAATGCATTAATGTTATGACGGAAAGTACTAGATTTTTCCACTGTTTCAGAAGAGCTTCTAAAAGATTGTAAAGACTTTTAAAAAGGAGATTTTTTGCCCTTGCTGCAAAACTGCTAAACATGAGAGCGATATGTAAGAATGTTGTGAATATTGCATATTTTCCTTGAGCAAGAAAATATACTCCCAATTGCAGGTGTAAATGAGCACCAGCATGGAGTAAACCTGCGATAGACTAGCATCCTGCCGAATATGGGAGTGATATAAGAAAGTTGAAAGCAAGTAGTTATCCTGATCATACAAGAATGAGTATAAAAATGCACTTCTCCATGTGAACATTGCATTCCGTTATAGGTGATATAAATGTTGTTCAAGCTGCTTCAAAACCTATTTATTGTGGTAACAATACACTGACTTGTAACAACGTGGACTATTAAACACTTTTGGAATATGCATAGAAGTCTCCTCAAATTATGGAGAGAAATTCCCATTATCAGAAGATCTTTATGTCCTCACACATAAGCTTTTAATTAAAATAATGAAAACAATAAGAGCACCAGTTTGAGAATGATAAGCTATAAATAAATAGCAGAAGCATAAAGTTACTCACATAGGCATCAAGATGTTTTTGGGGTTCAAGACCTCAAGAGATCAAGCAACATCTGGAATGAAAATATGTTTGCCCTTATTGAAGGATGCAAGAACAAAACATAGCCATATGAAAGGGAACATGTACAATATAATATAGTAAAAGTAAAAGGACCCTGATAAATAGATTTTAACACCCACAACTGTGTGTCTGTCATTTAGATGCTATATACACGTATCACAGCTTTCTCCCAGTGCTTCAACATCTGCTGACGAGTAAACCATAAGGGACCAAAAACATTTAATGAGCACTTATGGTGATACCATGATCAAAATTTTTACTTCTTGGTAATATGCAGTTATGAAATCATTATACATGCTCTATAAAAAAAAAATGGGAAATTTTTCTAACAAGCCATTAATTAAAATGTATAAGACCTACATCTGTATTTACAGGTTGCTGTCGGAAGATGTCATTGGTGTTTAACTAGGGAATAACACAATTATTTTCTCTGTAATAGAACCTGAAAAAAGCCCTCATTGGCTAATATGTAAATGTATTATGGATTATTATGTTTTTGTTTTTAATGTTTTAAATTATTTTTGAAAAAGCAATCTGACTATGGCATTGATTGTGGGGGTAAAATGACTTTTGCTTGAACTTTTGAAAATATATTTTCTAAGCAATGTTCTGGAGGCACGATGGCCGAATGGTTAGGACGTCGGACTGCTGACAGAGAGGTGCATGGTTCAAATCCCATCCACGATCATCATGTATTTTCCTTGAGTAAGAAAAGTGGCTCCAATTGTTTCACTCCACTCAGGTGTAAATGAGTACTAGCAAGGGCTGGAGAACCTGCGATAGACTAGCATCCTGTCCAGGGTATGATCTTGGATCATCTGTTTCGCTTAGCGCTACGGAAACCAAGATAAGCTTCGGCTCTTTGGGTCTGTCAAGGACTAGAATGCACTTACGTCAATGGTCTACATTAGCTTACATAATATGGAATCAGTCTTGTAATCAATTCCACAGGAAAGCCTCCTCATTCAATTCATTCGCATCATTACAATGCGGATGGCGGAGCACCAGATGCCCAATTAACTGATATTTGGTGAGCTGTGCTCAGAAAAGAAAAACCAAAGAAAACTTTGGAAATGCTTCAGCGATTGTAAGAAGATCAATAGGCCTACCACTTATGCACAGATCTCACCAAAGTGGTTTGATTAATAAGCACAGGACATACCTGGCTCAGAGAAAATTTGAGGAGAAGGTTATGAGAACAGCAATGGTGCTATAGCCAAAAGAAAACTCTCCTAAGCTGCAGACCCTGAAATTTTCCCTCCTCCGACTTGCTCAACAACTGTCTTTCAGATAGCTTGCAGATTCTGTCGATCTTGGAAAAGACTTCCAAACTAAAGTCAGGTATTTAATCTTTCTAGCATGAATGATGGAGTTTTAAATCTCCTTCAATGCCCACCTTGTGATTAGAAAGTTAGAAAGGGTAGAACCATGTTTGAATCTGCTATAGAACCAAGCCCACCATGTCATCATGTGTTGTAGTTTTAGTGCTGAACTAAATTATGCAGGATTTCCTATTAGAAATATTTGCTGTCTGGTGTGTGTAATTTTATAGCTTATATGGACCGACTCTTGTAACAGATGTACGAGTAAGTTGAATGTTTAGGGAAGAAACTGTAAATAAACGATAGCATCAATGCAAGCTTTTGAAAGCCTGAGATCTTTTCTGTTTAAAAAGATGAGATTAAAAGAACGCTTTCCTTTTAAAGGATTTCTTCCAATTTGTTGTTTTTCCTACTGCCTATAATTACAAACAAAGAGGTTTCGTTGCATATTACAAGACTTTGGCAATGTTAAGTCAGCCATTAATCATATAAGACTATATTAAGACGATATATAAGCCGGACTTTTAATCAGAAAATGTAGGAACTCAGGAGGTGAAATATGTTAAAAAAAATCTTTGAATCTCATAAAATCTGAAAAAACTATTCATAAAATGGATAGAAAATGAGCATTTCCTTTTCCTTATGACATACCTTATCTTCCTTTGAGTTCAAGATGTTTAAGTCTCTTGCCACAGACTTCTTTGCAAGTGTTAATGAAAGAGTAGAAGAGCCGGTTTCCTCCAATTTTTTTTCCAAAGTCTTTATGATGATGTAGACTTTATGAAGGGCTGTCCATCTATCTTCTTTTGCTTCTAAAACTTTTTTTGCTGCTTCAAACAAATTCCCACATTCTGCTTTGCTATTTGGATGAATATCTTCCTCAATCTTTTTAATGTACAAGCTTAAAAGAAAGTGCTTCAATTCAATCTGAAATTCTGATATTTGTTGTCGAGTAATGTTTGCTTCTAAGTTCTTAACAGCCCTGATCCTTTCAGCTATTTCAGGCTCACTTGAATTTGGCTCAGCGTCAAAGAGAAGCAAATCACTCAGAACATAGGCATATTTGAGCTTCAGGTTGAGTGATGTCACTTCATGGCGGGTTTGCAATTTTTCAATTTGGATTCCTCTTAGAGTGAACCAAGTTCCATCCAAGTCTTTGCTCTCAAGAAGTCTTTGACTTTCCTGTAAATCACGTTTCTGTCGTTGGGAAATTTTATTTGCATGATGAATTTTCTGCTTCTCTTCCTCCTTTAAAGAGTTATTCCTTCTAATGATCTTCATGTAACGAAAGCACTTTTGAATGGGCACGCCACAAATTGGGCATGGAAGGTTAAACTGATCTTTGTTTTCTTGGATAGAGTTAACATGTGCATCAAGCTCCTCAACATTGATGACATGACCGCAGGAAGGGATTTTCAGGAGGAGACTGGAGTGTGCGGAGGCCTGGCTTTGTCCTTTTTCACTCGTTGTGCAGATTGCACACACGCAAAGTTCACCACATGGTGCAGAGCAAGGGTGTAGGCATTTTTTTATTATTTTAGGACACTTCTGTTCACATGGTTCAATATCACATTCCTCAGAGCAGTTTTTACTACATCTTTGATGTTGACATCCATATGCACATGACTCCTGGCATGGTACACATTCAGATCCACATGCATGATCTTTGGTACCACATTTACTGTGCCTGCAAGAATTAGTGCATAGTTTAGGGCAAGGTGGGCATGGAATACTGCAAAGAGATTGACATTTGTGACCACATGGGAGAAGCTTAGGGCATTCCCTTGCACATGCTACATGCATTGTTCCCCTAACGCAGTCTGAACACTTGCCCTTACATTTATGGCCACAGTCCAAAACGGCTTCACACGGATGAGGACAGGGATATTCAGATGGTTTCAAATAACACGGTACCGTGTAAATGTGGTCACAAGGCCAAAAGTAATCTACCGGTATTCGACACATACCATGTTTTTTGTTTTTGTCACATTCACCACACTTCCCAGAGCATCGGTGATGACAATCAAGAAGTTCCAAACATGGATTGGAACAAATGGCATCTGAAGCTGGCTGCCAGCATGGAATTTTATCTGTATGTCCACAGCCTGGAATTTTTTTCTCAACCATTTCCATACAGTCACCACACTTTTGAACACAACGTTTTTTACACGGGTGACCCTGAGGGCAAGATTTGGCACATTTCTTAACACATTTCACCTTTTCATGCTTGGCATCATAACCATGACATTGTAATGGACATGCGTGTCCACATGGCAAGCGGAATTCACAAGGCCTTCCACATCCACCTTGTGGACATTTCTTTTCGAAATCATTGGGAACACTGATTTCTATTTTAAAATCAACATGATTTGGACAAATAACTGGCAAACCATCCCCAATGATGCCGTCAAGTTTTGCAGTTTCAACTATGTTTTTCCACAAGGAACTTTTAGATGCCAGCATTTCAAAGTTGCCAATGGAATAGAAACCTTTCTTGGCCCGGGACAATGCTACACACACTCTGTTGTCAACCTTCAAAAATCCCACGTTGCTTCTTTCATTGCTTCTAACCAGTGACAGTAGAACAATATCATTCTCCTCACCTTGATAATTGTCCACAGTTGTGACACGAACACCTTCTCCAAGATGTTTTTCTTTCAGTGCTTTTCGAAGTATAAAAATTTGACCAACATATGTGGCCAAGATAGTTATCTGGCTGGGATTGTATCCCTGCATCAAGAGATAACTGAGAAGGCTCACCAGATATGAAGATTCATGAGAATTGGATTTGCTTTTTGCATCAGCGACATCAGTCTCATGTTTGTTGTGATTGATGAAAAAAATGTTTTTTTGCATTCCGCGCACATTGTCATATTTGGTTACAGAGATGTGATCCAGCAAATTCGGATAAATGTGCCGCATGATTTTTGAAATACTTTCCCTCATTCTGTGCTGTTCTTTCAGAGTTACATGATGTATGCCATTCTTGATAAGCCTTTCAAACAATGACAAATCCAAATTGTAATCTTTGGCCAAAGCATAAACTGTTGGGTTGGGCTTGAGTTGCTGATGATCTCCAATCAGAAGCAGGTGCTTGCAGTTCTTATTCAGAGAAGTAATAATATGAGCTTCTAAAACTTCTGCAGCCTCCTCCACAACTATGGTACGGCAGGCCACAGCTTGTAAAATTGCTCTGCATTTGGCAGCGCCAGTGGTTGTCATGCCAATTACACGTGCCTGCTTCAGTATGGCAATGTCACCCTCCATTTGCATCTCTTTTTTACCTTCCACGGATTCTTTGTATATTGTAACAAATTGCTCCATTTTCTCTGCAATTTTTCTGCGATACCTTTGTATCCACAAATTGTACAAAGCAAACCTTTTCTTTATGTCCAAGCTCTTAAGGTTACTCACAGATTTCTCTTCTTCTTCTGTCATTGGTTCAATAGTTGTCATATAAAATCTCAGTTTAGAGAAACTAAGAGGCTTTTTGTAGGTTACTCTCTGCCACTGGCCTTCCTCTTCATTCTCATCATCTTCATCGTTTCCTATCCCAAGTTTTTCTGCTTTGATCAGTAAAAAGGCATCACCCTCTTTGATTTTCATTGTTGCTTTAGCAATCTCTGCTTCTTCTTGATGGTCAACATTAATCAGCCGAGCCTTTTGAGTATGCACAGCAGCATCAACATCTTCACATTCTCCATCATTGTTATCCTCATCAGTCTTGAAAGATAACATCAGAACTTCCACATCATTGAGTTGATCACTGATACTTTTATACAATCCAAGCAGCCAATTTTCGACTGGGTTAACATCATCTTCACAAGGAAATGAGAAAATGCAGTTGAATACTCTTGGGGATATTACATGTCTAATTTCATTGAGGGTGAAGATTCTTTTCCTTGCATCTTCTTGGAGATAATGAGACAAATACATAGTTTTGTCCAGTTGAGCCATGAATAAATTTAGCCAGCCTTGATAGATACAAGCTCTCTCTAGCACAGTCATTCTCTGGAATGATGACTCAAGTTCCTTTTGGCTCATTCTCTCATCTACATATATGATCCTCGATACCTGAAGAACCAATTTTGTCAATCTCCTTTTGATCAAATGTGGAAGCGAATTCCTATCTGCACTTTTTGATGCATTGAGCCAGGATCTCATTGGATTATCTCTAGCTTGGGAGAAACCATCCAGGGTTTTGGTCATCAGTGCTTCATAATGCTCTGATCTCATAAACTCTTGTAGAACAGACCCATCCATAATATGAACATACAGATTATCAATCTTTGATTTCAACTTCTGAATTACCTCTGATGAATCCTTGACTTTCTGGTTTATGTTCCAGAATGCTCTCCTTATAGCAACAGGCATGTCTCGATTATTTCTCAACTTTCTTAAGTTCAGGTTCTCCATCAACGTTGAACTGCTTCTTCCTCCAACCCTCACCATTCCTTCAGGGCAAAATTCAAAAACTCCCTCAAGAAACTGATCCAAAGCATGATTTGTGTAGCACAGTACCAATATTGGATCAGATACGCCTTTTTCATTTCCTGCAATATTGTTTTTATTTTCAAGGAGCACTCTCATGACTTTCAATCCGACATATGTTTTCCCAGTGCCTGGGGGTCCTTGAATGACTGCTAACTCTTTGGTTAATGCAAGCTGAACTGCTTCTCTTTGGGATTCATTGAGATTCATATTCTCTACATGGGGCCACGACATCGTATTCAATACAGGCACAGGAGTTGAGTCTCCATCTTTAGTCAGACTAGAAAGATCAAACTTTCGAATACTCCCAAGCAAATATTCCGGTGGTTTTAGTGTCTTGTGGCACGATATGAAATATTTCTGAAGAGAAACACTTGAGGTCAACTCTTTTAGACCTTCTAAAATAGGACTGTAAGCTTCAAAATAGGATGTTGTCTCTATCATAACGAAAGTTTCCGATGATGAACAACAGAAGATGGCCTCAAGTCCAGTCTTAAATTCCACAGTGATTATTCCATCCTTCAGATTCTTTGGATCACGGTGTGCTACAATAGCAAAAAAGAATGTTTCAAAGTTGTCCTTTGAGAGACACAAAAGAGATCCACTAAGAAGCCTCTTTGAGTGTTCCCATTTGACTGATCTCAGTGATTTGTTTTCAAACTGTAAGGCATGATGAATGCCGTTCACAGTTGTCATGCCGATTATACAAACATTGAAATATAATCGTAGATCAGAGGATCTATAGTCTTCCTTACATCCCATACTCTTGAACTCATTTATGCCCTCTCGTAATGGTTGTATGAAATCTTCTCTCATGAGTCGAAACTGAACATCAAGATAATGAGCTTCATCTTTATACGCCCCCTTTGCAAGTGCAGCACGCACGAATGGTTTAGTTTCCAGTGTCAATTCAGATGCATCTGGTATTACAGACAATTGGCGGAAATCTTCAGGTGGGGCATCAGTGTCACTGAAAGGCAAATGTTTTTTTCTGAATTGGGAACCCATCACTTTATTTTCCTCCATTTTCTTTATCTTTTCTTGTAAATCACTGAAAGCTTGAAGAAGATTGTTTTTTTCAGTCTCAGTAACTTCTCTTGTTTTATGCACCATGCCCGGAAGGATATATAAAGGCATCAGACATTTACTTTCCTGACCTGGACATAAAGTTGTAATTTCATTAATGACAGTCACCATTGCCTCAAAGAATGTGTTTGCCTCTCGCCATTGCCTTCTCCTTTTCTCCTCTACAAAACTCATAAGATGGTGACCAAAAAAGTGGCTGGTGATAAATATTGTTAATACTTTTGTCAAAGCTTGTCTCTGGTGACTGCCAGACAGACACAGCTGGCAAATTTCTAACAGTAAAGAGTACCAATCGGGCTTGATATTGTTACCTTGTAAAAGTTCAGAGAGAGCATCACTTTCATTGGCGATGGATATGACTAACTGACCTGGATTTGTTTCAGCCGCCCATTCTTTTAATTTATGATAATGAATGTGACCTCTAGGCTTGTCATGGCTAGTGTTTCTGTCAAATCTATCCCTTAGGCTCACCCTATTTGTGATTTTATTATCAGATCTCATAGGTGCTAAGTGTGCAAATCGATTTTGAGTTCTTGGCTGTTGATTGTTTTCCTGATTATCTGCAGTGTCAAAGCGACTGGAACTCTGATGTCTTGAAATGCCACCATATCCTGCTCTTCCAGCGCGATAGTTTCTTTGAGATCGGGCATAACTGCCTGTAAATCCGCCTCTTCCTGCCTCTGGTTTGCCCCTACTGGCACCCTGGGGCCCAGAGCCTCCTCTGTTTCCTCTTCCCCTTCGATCCATTCTTAAAAGAAGAACATCTAGAAAGAAAAAAGAAACATAAAATGTGAGAATATAATATGTAAAAATGTTATTATTTTAAAACATCTGAAATTTTGAAACGATTCCAAAATCCTACGTACATTTCCTGAAATTTCAAAAGAGAAACTGCCAAACATGAGAAAATAGTGCCTCATATAAAAAAAAGAAACGTCATACATAATATGCACCATTCTTAAAAGGTTGCTCTCAAAACATTTTGAATTACGACAACCACATATCTCTCGGATTACTGCAGGCCATAACAATCTTCATACAGTGGAGTCCGCCTAAAGTGAACATGCTTAATTTGAACAATCAGTTAAAGAAAACATATTCTATGGTCCGGTTTGAAACGCTATTTGTTTACATAAAAAAAAATAGTGGATAAAATGAACAGGTTTCAAGGGGAAATCGGATAAAGTGAACGCCTAAAAAGTGTGGAAGTGAAGAACGGACCGACCGTGTCAAAGTTGCCAAACTGTGAAAATAAAATTCGTTGCCTCGGGCATTGGTAGAGCTAGCTTGACATAAATTAAGTAAGCAAAGGCAATCAGAAAGAAAGAGCTCTACTCTAGGCTCGCCCGTTGTGTCCTTCCCCCAACCCCACCTCTCCTAGAATCACCATTTAGTTCAGAGCTTGGCGAGAAGCCTATAGCCTATAGTATTTTCTTGTTGCTTCCCTTGATTTTGGCCATAATGGTTAAAATGAACATCGAATAAAGTGTTCCCTTTCTTCTGGTCCCCAAGAGTTCACTTTAAGCGGACTCCACTGTAGCTCCGTCAGAACAAAGACAAGAAATGATGCATAGGAAAATAGGCAGAAAAAAATCTTGACACAAGTGGAGAGGCGATGGGGTCGACGTAGAGGTCGCGGGTTTTAGCACTACGTGTGTCAATTTTGTTTCTGTCTATTACTAAGCATCTTTCATCTCTTTGTTCTTACGGGGCTATTCAATTACTTGGTCTATTATTTACCTATTGACCGAGAGGTAGCTAGTTCCAATCCCATCCGAGAGCATTGTGTACAATTGTATTTCTCTTGTGCACGATAATTATTCCAATTGCTTCACCCCACTCAGGTGTAGATAAGTATTCGGCTGTATGGGGAGAACGATTGTATCAGATTGCCAGCATGATGCGCCTAACAGGTTGCTATTTTGCATGCTCCACAGAGAGTTAGGAAAGCTTTTGGGATGAACTGGTTTGCTGTAGAATAAATGATGAACCGTTTGTGAGCCTGCATTGTGCACGGATAGGGTTTATAGATCTATGTTATCTTTATTGATTCTGGCTATAGCCTTCTGGTATCAACGTATTCATGTAGTCACGGCCAACTCCTAAAGTGTATGTATATCATTCATTCATTCATTCATTCATTCATTCATTCATTCATTCATTCATTCATTCATTCATTCATTCATTCAATTATCATTCTGTCAACATCTTATTCATTTAGTAGTCAAGTATACAAAGATATTCTTCAGTAACACACGAGAGAATTTGCTACATTGATTTAATATCATGATATCCGTTAGGTATGAAATGAGTTTCGTTTTTGCACACACTATTTAAACTGGTCACTAATCAAAATGTTACTAGAGTGATATAATCCAATCGTAAATAGATCTATACTGTATGTTATCATTTTCAATGTCTTCTTCTTGATTTTCCCGCTGATTATTCCTGATAATCGTGGAATAAGCCTCACAAAGTATGTGAAGAATACCTACAAACCATTCCACTTCCGGAAGTAAAAAAAAAATCCACTTACTTGGATAAATCTTAACTATGCCTTTGTAAAGCTTAACAAAATCTCATGTAGTACAAACAAAATGTCGCTAATACAAAACAGTAACAAAATTTACATTCTGTAAAACACCACCATAAATAGTACTAATATCTCCGTACTTTTATATTCTTTACATCGTCATCTAGATATGTAATGGTAAAGAGAATAAACACAATCAAACAGAAAAACTAGAGCAAGTCTAAAATATTACAACCAGATTTATAACTCATGACCGTCATATTATATTCACGAATGGCAAATGCTATTCTCACATCAAGCAGCTCGGCTGGCTGACAAGAGGGGAGAAAAGAACCCAGGAACAGCGCTCCACAAAAGTATAAAAAGCTTAATGCCCACACCAATAGATCAATATCAACTGAATTGAAACAGTAGAATGGGTGACAATCGCTATATCGAAGGTGTCACATCCCGTCTTCCCAAATCGATTGCCATTTGTATCCCTTCTTCGCAATGACAATCCCATCAAATGGAATCAGCAGAGCTACCAGCTGACGTCAAGTGAAGAGAAGGGATAGAAACGTGCAAGAAAACATTAATTTCAAATTGTAGTTTCTAATAGCAATGGTGGATACATACAGATAAACATTCAAAAAATGTATTCAAATAACAATAATATGTATTAATCAATCGATAAAATGTGTATACATGCAGATGAACAAGACAATATGAAGAAGAATAAGAATAAGAAGAAGAAGAAGAAGAAGAAGAAGAAGAAGAAGAAGAAGAAGAAGAAGAAGAAGAAGAAGAAGAAGAA
>JAUEKT010305892.1:0-10969 GCA_031762655.1 Doris verrucosa | reverse complement strand
TTGGGGTCAACCTTTTTGGGACGGGGGGGGCGGGGGTCGTTTAGTGACGTCCTACCAAGATATTCTCTTATTACATTTGTTGTTGTTTTTTATGAATAATCTTCGTCATAATCCATTTGTATTAAGAGAGAGGATGAAAGGAGTTACAAGATGTTTTGTGTCCCAACCACATCATTACGTTTTCAGGTTTAAAATTGTTTCACGTTATGCACCATTGTAAGGTCCTCCTGCTTTCCTGTTGCCTTGTCACACGTCTTCCATCTGTTTCTTATGGCAGTCCCATTAAATCAGTGAACATGGTAAGATGTGACGAAGCCAGAGGGTTTGATCATGCCCCAGTTGTTGTACCAAGAAGCAAACAATGACTATGAGAGAATTTTAACTGTCTTTTTTTTAATAATATGCTAGCCCAGGCCTGCCAATTAATATGATACTCCAGTTTCGATCAGAACACGTTTGCTTTGAAGTTTATTCAGGATATGTTATTGATATCTCAAACTGTCTTATCCATTGGTAGTCAATTGCCATAGCTGCCTAAAGCTAGATTAAAGCCTTCTACTTCCAGGCTCAGTGTGAATATACCTTTCCAAATTACAAACATCCCTCTCAACAGTTTCACACATAACTTGAAAATCTTGATGGTTTTCTTCCGGCAAAATCGTGTTGCCATGCCTGTACTCATGGGCATCATATCCTATCAACAAACTCACCTCGATGCAACACCTTTCAGTATTGACCTTTTCTTTTTACTTTTCTTATAATGTGTTGGCTATCTTCATTCGTGTGCATTGGAAAGTTACTTTTGTATAGTTACTTGACAAGAAATGTTACTTTCTTCTTCTGAATGAAATCAAATCTTCATTGAGCATACCTTAATACCTGATTTACAACTAGTTTGTCCATTACCTGAACCCTAGTCTGACTGGGTTTGGGGGGGGGATGGCTTAAGAAGATATAGCAACTTTCTCTCGCCACTCTGCTCTGTTGTCTTTAGTTCTAGGGGTGTTGCTCAGCTTTGGGCTAGTCCATTCTGTCATGTTGTCCTCCTAACACTTCCTCCACCTTCCACGCCTTGTACTGACAGACTGGAAGTGGTAGACTGTTTATTGTTCACTTCACTGGCTCATGTGTTAGCACACCAAAAATATATTTTTACTGATTCTACTAATCGCATCACCCTTCGTTGCTAAATACTTAACACTGTGCACCTTATATTATGTTTATGTGCCTCCCACAACTTACTGCTGTATGCATGCACACAACAACAAAACAACCTGTAAAATATTCTGTGTGCAGATGTGTATACATAACTCCCGAGCACAGACCCCAGTCAAGACGCCTAGGCCCGTATGCTTCATGGAGACTGACATAGTTGTTACTACTTACAAATATCACAGCCAAATGCCATTCTGATTGGTTGAGTCTCACTGCCTTTACATGGTTTTGGTCCATGATTCAATGTACTTCCCTGTCAGCCACTTTATTGGGACTACAGTATATAGATAGAAATGTATGTGCTCCACTAGTTTAATGGGGCTGTGGTTTACAGAATTACAAGCGCTGCACTGCTAAAGTGGGGCTATGAGATGTAAGATTCTAAAACTTCCACTACAGTACTTTAGCACGGCTACGATATGTAGGATTTTAAGCCTTCCACCACTTTAGCAGGGCTATGATATGTAAAATTCTAAACCTTCCACCACTTTAGCAGGGCTACGATATGTAGGATTCTAAACCTTCCACCACTTAAGCAGGGCTACAATATTTAGGATTCTAAACCTTCCACGGTACACCACTTTAGCAAGGCTACAATATTTAGGGTTTTAAGCCTTCCACCACTTTAACAGGGCTACAATATTTAGGGTTCTAAGCCTTCCACCACTTTAGCAGGGCTACAATATTTAGGGCTCTAAGCCTTCCACTAATTTAGCAGGGCTACAGAATTTAAGGTTCTAAGTAAGCCTTCCACCACTTTAGCAGGGCTACAGTATGTAGGATTCTAAACCTTTCCAGTACTTTAGCATGGCTACAGTATTGAGGGTTCTTAGCCTTCCACCATTTTAGCGGTGTTAAGAACCCCCAAGGCCCAAGGTTAAACAGACCTGTAAGTTTGCCGGCACTTGCCGGTTTTCCGGCAATTTTTTCTTAAGCGGCCTAACCGCCGGGCGATTGACTTCACTCAAGATATGTATCACTGTATACAACACGTCTAAACCCCTTGAGAAAAATTGCGAGCATGATCGGGAACCTACTTAAATGGACTAAAACAAGCCCCAAAATGCCCCCAGGGTGGGGTATTTCAATCTTGATATTTGAAAATTTTCCGGGGGAGCATGCCCCCGGACCCCCCTAGAAGAAAGGGCTCCTGCCTTCGGCGGTTGAGTTCGTGCCTTCGGCACTCAGAATCAGTGCCGCGAAAATTTCAGGCATTTTTTGGGTCCCCCACTTACAGGTCTGGTTAATTTCCGGGGCCAAGTATCTTTAGTATAATAGTAACCCTATTTATCATGATAGGTGGGTGGTGGCATCAGAAGATCCAAATATTAGCACAGAGTCGAGCCTGTAACTTTCTTATACTTATAGTGTTGTTTGTATTATCAGTACAAATGAGTGTGTTGTCAACAATTATTGTCAAATACTTTTGCAGCTCTATCCTTTCTAAAGACTGGGGGGAGTTGTGTGTTTGGTTTTTAGGATGCTCTTTTTTTTTTTTTATTTGTGATATTATTTCTTTTGTCTTAAATCAAGAATATTCTCATTTCTCTATCTTATCATTTGTTCTATTTTTTCATTTAGCTATTTCCTCGTGAAGTGACACCAAGATGACCACCAAAGGTCAATTGGGTAGCTTTCAAACAAAGAAAAGTATGATTTGTAAAGAAGTCATTTAAATTGAAATTCACTCCTTAATTTTTGTTGTGCTTTTATCATCTTCATTTCAAAGTTCATTTTTTATTGAGGCTTTTTGTTATGGGACGTGTGTGGGTTTTTTTGTTTATTTCACCTCATGAGAAAGGATCTGTTTTTCTAGACGTGTTTTCTTTCCTTAATCCGTAGGCACTCGGTAGAAACTTTGCTAACCTTTGCATGTAACCAAGCAACGAATGTTGGGAATTTGCTCTATTTATATACACATTTCATCGCTTTCTTGTTGTTTGGGTCAACACTGCTGGCTTTAGGGCCTTTCTTTTCCCCTTTTCTCTCATCGGTCATCTCCGTGTTTTCTCTTGTTGACTTTGAGATCACCAGATGTGATTTATGCAGGGCAAATTCAAAGAAACAATGTTCTGTTTTTCATAGGATTTATGAAGATGTACATATTAAGAAGGTATCACTCATACATTCACAACAAAGGTTTTAACATAATAACCTTGATGATTCTGTTTTGCTCTGCCTTTTTTTTCTTATTATTGTGACTTTGTAGGATGAAATTCTCGAAAGACCTCAATTTCAACTGTAAGGGATAATCATTTATTATGAAAGGACAATATTGACAAACATTTTTAGTTTTGCATCGTTTCATTTTATACACTTTGTTGGACTTTTGCTAGATGATGTGATACATTTTGTAATGCTTATGTTTGAGTTGTTTTATTTCTTCTTTTTCAGTTAAATGTAAAAAAAAATTGATTTCGTCTCTGTCCATGATGGGCCATTAGCATTTTGCATATTTCAATGTTTAACTTGTTCATTTGTGAGTCTGTTAGTTGTTTTAGACTGATTTTTCACAGTATTGCTCTCAGTAAAACAAGTGTTGAATGTTGCAACAAAGTAAGACGGTAATAAAAATGATGAAAATTACCATTTTCATAAACATCGCAAAGGATTTGTACAATGGCATGTAACGAGATCATTGGGACCTACGCTTGGGCTTCATTAAAATCTGCTGTTTTGTTCAACGATACCTTATGTTTCACATTGTAATTGTAGCTGAATATCTTTTTGGATGCATCACAGGACAATGTATTTTTATTTCTTTTAATACGGAGCAATAGGAATCTTCCCCTTCTTTTGATGATCAATGTACATGCATTTCAGTTGTATTGAAATACTGTTTTAAAGAAAGGATTTGATAATTAAAGTTCCTTCATATATGGCATTGTTAAAAATGGATTGGGTGATTGACGGCATTCTGCAGTCAGAATCTTCTGGTGTTGATGAAGTTCAAGATTCCTGTCACTCACTCACTCACTGTATTCACCTGTTCCTGTGTTGCAACACTTTAGATCACTTTGACTCTTATAATGCTATCAACTCTGCTACATGCTGTGTGTGCTCGACAGACTGTGCCTGTGAGGACCTGACATCAGCATGCAAAGTTGCTTGGGCCCGCTTGGCCGATTCACATTGTTTTCATGATTTTAAGCTCCAGTTAACTTTATAATGCACAGCAAATTTACATAAACCCAAAAGTTTTGTTATTCAACTTAACTACAGTGGAAGTCGCATGTAGCGAGTTCGGAAATAACGAGAAGTCGGCTGTACTGTAACAATGCCGATTTTACCACATGCTTGTCAGTTGGCTTGAAGAGAGCTATGATGGCTTCACGAATTGTTTGCATGGCGCGCTATATGATGTAATGACAACAACAGGACTTTGATTAACTTATCAAATGACTGTAGTCTTGTATGAAAGGCATGTCCGTATTGCCTTCCATTGTCACTGTTTTGTTTCATGCTTGTACTTATAAGCATCACAGTGTGACCTTCAACCTCCGCATTCATTTATATTACTGACTGGGCTTGAATTTTTTTATTCGTAAAGACCAAAAGTATGATTAAGTACATTTGTCAAGAGCAAAGAAAAAGTGGTTTTGACTTCATTTTGGTCCGCAGGTTTTAATTATGGATGCAATTAGCTTTTGATTTGAAAAGATAAGAGAACAAAGGTCTTATCCATTATTGCACTTGGGTTTGCTTTTTGCCATCATTTGTAATTCAAATTCTTATTCTTTATTTTAAAGAAGAACTCTGGCTTTGTAATGAGGCTGCTAAACGTACAATGTACATGAGTGAGTGTTGTGTGTTAAGGCCGGCAGACATGCAATGTTGGTGAGTGTCTGTCATGTGTATGTGGCGTGATGGCGATGATATCGATGCAACTTGAGTTCTGTGTCATGCTATAAACAAATGATTGCTTTTTTAGTTGTACTCTTTGCACCAGCCCAGTCTGTCCATGTTGCTGCAACTCGACTGAGGGCAGGAGCATTGCTGACAGCTGAAATGTGTTGTGTTATTTTGTTGTGTAACTGGAATGGTTAAGCAAATGTGCTGCTCCTTTTGCTGTTTTCCATGTACCAATTACGTTTTCAAAGTGCACATTTGCGGAAATTATGTCTTGTAATCAAAGTTTTAGAGCATGACATTGACAGTTTGTAACTAATTTTCCATAATTGTGTTGATGAATTCTGGATGTGAATTATGTCTTCTTTTCATGGCATAAGGTGCCGGTGAATCAAAAACGGGAGTTCGTACAAACCCTGCCATAGTTTTAGTCATTGGGAATGGGAAGTAACACAATAACATTTTCTGGTGTGTTCATCAGTTTTTCATTGCTTATTCTTATCCGTATTTGCAAAGAAATGAATAGCAGTAACAAGAGATTGCTTGATGATTGGTGATGATTAATGATAACAATAATAATGATGATGATGATGATAATAATAATGTAGATAGTAAGTCAATGATGATAACATCAGCGTAGCAAAGTTGCCTACTAATATGTTTTTAAAACTTTTTGCAATAATTTGTTGGGTTTTCTTTTTCTATTTTGAATCTTTCAGGAAAGAAGAAGTTACAGTACAGCCTGTCTATGAAGACAGACTGTGTATAGTGACATGGTGCACAAGACATGTTTTTTTCCCCCCCCTAATATCATTAGTAATAAAACGCTTACCATAATGACATACAAGTAGGTAAAAACTCTGTATAACATCATCAATATTGGTGATCAATGGCTTCACATCGACATTGTAGACACTTGCTCTCCTACTAAGTCGAGTGAAATTGAAGCCAGTGAAATTGCTTGCTTTCCTAACAATGAAATCCCGTACTCGTACCCAATGAAAACACTCTATCGCATGGCAGACCAACGATATCCAATCCCCTCGAGTATAAGTTACAACGTTATCAAACTGTTATGAATAATTATGATTATCTTTTATCAGGTATGCGAAAAAACGAATTTTAGTTGCTCTGCTAACTGCTATAGCAGCAATTCTCTCTAACTGCCCTCTGAAGAAAAGATTTCCGCTTATTTGAATTAATCCTTAGATTTGTTTTGTTGTTGCCCAGTATAGCTGTGATGGACTTGACACATTAAGGTTGTTTTGTTTTTGTTTTTTTGTTTTCTTTTTGACACGTTTAGAAGTTGCCATGGACTTTGATCCTCAACTTGGGGCTTCAATCACTCTCTCCAGAAATGAATGAAATCACTCTGTGCAGATTGCGTTTCCTTTTTGTTTTTTCAATCACATGAATGACGTCATGCTTTTAGCTTAAGAAATAAGTAAAACTCAACCAATAAATGGGATTGATGAACATCTTCAGCCTCCCAAGTCTGCGATGTGGAGGTAACCGACATACTTCAGGCAAAACCTTATTATGGTGTCCACTTTGCCCAAAAGTTTCATGGCATCAACAGGGGTAAAGAATTGACCCACCTAAACCTGATACTTTGTGGTTTCGTTGTAAATACCCGGTACAGTAAATAACTCAAACTTTGTAATTATTTTGTTATGTTTGTGTTCCTTATTGTTATCCTAAACACTGTTGATCATCAGTGTGGAGGATAAATTATTGTCAATGTTAATGTTATGGCATTTTTATGAATACGTTGAAGGCGAGAAGAAAAAACTGATACCAATAACGTTATTGTACATTGGCCCATCTTGGCCTGAAAACGATAATGTCATCGTCATTATTTTGCTTTATTCCAACAGTGAAAGTTTAAACTAGTTCATGTACAGATTTCCTTCAAATGTGTTTATCTTAAATGCAAATACATGTAATAGTAATAGCATTTAGATGTTTTAATTTTCTGGTTATTTAAGTGCTCAAGGCAAGAGGCCAAATTACAAAACTGCAAGAAAACATTCTTGGCTCCTGGCAACCAGCTTTGACTCTGGCTGTGACCTTTATAAGCCTAACCTCTTACTTGTTAAGGTAGATTGGGTGAATTTGGTGATTTAATAATAACAGTAATAATAATATTTGTGTAAATTTATTGATCTTAAAAGGGAAATTTTGTTCTGTTCCCCATAACAAAACATCAGTGAATAAATTAGTAAATAAAATTGCTTGCTTGGTTTCACTTCGCTGACGAAGATTTAGGTCGGCGTGTTGTGGGGGGGGTGGTTCCACGTCTGCTGCAGGAGTGCTCATGGCTGACAAGGCATGGACTGCCGACCAAGAGAAACAGGGTTTGTTTCTTATCGTGCCCATTGCATATTTTCATTGGGCAAGGAAACAGCCTTATAATCAGTTCACTTCCCCCAGTAAAGGTAGAAGGTTTTGTCAGTTTGAACACTTTAGTAACTATCACTTTTAAATACTTAAAAAAAGATGAGGAAAATTAAAAATTCTAAAACTCTGGATAATCGAGTAACCCGCTAGTTGGGAAATACAAACCACCGAGATTTCCCGATTAGAGAGGTTTTGCTACTATTATGATCCTTTTCCGTCATACCCATCATAGAAAGTTAATTAGCTTTGAACTGATGATATGTGCAAAGTGATCAAAAACATTTTTAGGTCATGAAATGTTATTTAGGTTGATATCATTCCACATCTTTAATTAGGATGACGTTTTGTGCAGTTTTCTATGTGTAGTATTCTCAGAACTTGGTGTTCACTTGGCGGAGAAAATTTGTTCATATTGTAGGCCCTACTCATGTGATGTTATGCTTGGAATAAAATAATAAAATGTTTCCTGACATAGACTTAACCTCATTCACGATGCCTTATGGATTTTCTTCTGTTTCACAGGGTTATCACAGAGAGGAGTGGATTTCAGCCGTCAATTTGTGTTTCAGTCAAGCACTAAAATCCCTCCTCTTTATAGCTGTGGCAGTTTTCATGCTTGACTGAATCAGAGAACGAGGAAGCAGAAATCTGTGCCCCTCTCTGGTCATCTGTATTGTTGGAGAATCTCAACATAACATAATCTCTTTGGACAACAGATTTTTTACATTGGAACCTCATGCTTATTGGGCAGAGATAAGTGTGCTTATCAGTCATAAGTCAGAATCGGGGCAATAGTCGCTTTCAAGTCAATTATTATTCCTTCAAACAATTATCTCCTTACTCAATGACAAAGGAAGGAATAATGAAGAGAAGGAGTTGTGCAAACAGAATGAAGAGACAGCACATGTATGGGTGTGTGTGTGTGTGTGATTGAAAGAACCATAGAAAGGAAGAAAGAGACAGAAGGGAGCCAAGATCTTGACTTCAGCGTTAAGCTGGCCATAGACCAGTGGAATCTATTTCACAGATCCCTCTGCCGGCAGATTGCAATGCACAGATCGCACTTACAATCTCGAGCGCATACACTGATGCAATCGGCCGGATGACCACCATGCGTTCGTCGAGCGTGCTCATTTGACATGTTGTCAGAGGAGAAACTTGCTTTAGCAGCAATCGCAATTTCTGTTGTTAAAAAGAGAAGACGACGTCGAAGAGAATGGGTAAAACAGTGGCTGTGAAAGCGCTCAAAGCAAAGTCACACCACTTTGCTAGAGGAGCTAGATCTACGATTAAATCCTGATGATTTTCGGAACTATTTGAGAATGGATTATGACATCTACAACGAGCTCCTAGAGCTCATCAGTCCTCTCATTGTGAAACAAGACACTAATTTTCGTGACGTTATTACGCCGCATGCGCCGGTTCTAGGACAAGATTGTCGGCTCCGGCAGGAGCTGGTTGTACAATCGACACAAAATATCAAGAACTGCTCGATACTTTTTGGCCTGCCGTGCGATCGTCTGCCATGAGGCGGATCGTATGATTTTTTGCGCATACACTATGCAATCGGTCTTACAATCTGGGCTCTCGGCAGATCGGTTGCATGGCAGACGGATCTGAGAGGTAGATTGCCTTGGTCTATGGCCAGCTTTAGAGAGTAGATCAAGTTGTGTATGTTTTGAGAATGATAAGGGATCCCAACTGACTGACATGAAAGTAAGAGTACAAGTAACTAATGTACATAACACAGTAGGCTACAGATGTAGGCTAGTATGCTTGCTGAGCATGCGGGCGCAGTATAGTCAAACAGAGAGGGGCATGAGACGATTTGCATTCAAATTGTGCAATCCTTGTCGCTTGCTCCCTGTCTAGGACAAGCCACATGTGATTATAGTAGTCTCTTCTAGGTCTAGAAGATTGGCCGAGTGCATGACCATTGAGTGTGTTTCAAGCTTGAACAAATGATTTTGATGGCCTCGCATGCAAGTATGTGCAACTGATGGGGGTCAGGGTTGGTGCACAGACTTGGGGAAAGAAGGCCACTATGGCACAGAACAGTTTATTTCAACCAGACAGTATGTTAGTCCGTCGGGCACCCACCTGTTTTTAATCCCAAGCTAGTAGGATTGCCCCAGTCCCCGGAACAATATTTCTTTATTAATCTCTTCATTTGGGCCACAGAAAAGCAGCAATTGAGCACGCCCTTTTTAAAACAAACTGTGATAAAGCTATATATGGACCCTTTGTCTCCTGTATTTTATATATGCTTTTACTCAAAGGACTGTATTGCTGAATCGCTTTTAAAAGTACGAGTTGGAGTTTTTACTCATATTCTGAGTCATCCAACTTAAAGGAAGAAAACGACAGAGAGTGATTTATATTTTTAAACCAGTCTTGGATTAGTTGCCTTATATTTAATAAGGGAAAATAACGGAACTGGATGAAAAGTTTTTTTCTAGGGAAGATGTCAGTTTTCCTAAGCAAGGTTATCTTATCTGGACTCCACAGCCATAGTAAAAATGTGAATCATAATTTAAAAAGAAACTGCTCATTTGTTTACATCTTTATAGTCGTGAGCACTTAGCTTTTCACTGTACACTTGCTACTGAGACAATGTAAAAATTGGGCCACATCTCTACAAACACATCATGTAGATCTATTTCTGTACTAATATTGTTAACTTAATTCAAAAAGACAATTCGTCTTTACTCTGCGAAACAAGAGAAAACTAATAACCTAGATCTATAGTAATGGAGGGTGTTTTCAGTAGTTTAGCACCAGCAGTTTCCCCCATCGCGCTTATCTGTGGCCTTATTCGGTGTTTTCAACAGTTCTGGGCTTCCCGGATGTATTTTTATTTTCTCTTCCAGATATTATCAACAGTTTTATACGAAACTATATATTTTTAAATAAAAAAATGTGTCTTTCTGACACCACCGAAATGTGTGTTCTTGGTAGCGGAAGGTGTGCCCGGATATGATGGAGGGTGTTACCAGTAATTCACAAACATCATATAAATTTGAGTTTTTCCATGGGAAATAGGAAATAAAAGTACAAACAATAACAAAAAGCAGCATTTTAAAATTCATTAAAGCATGCTCTTAATTATAAAGGAAAAAGAAAAGCAAAGGAAAATGCTCTTTCCTAAAGGGCACTTTAATTCACTGTCCACCATTACCGAAGTGACCCGACAACGCCATTTTCGTCGTGTCCCCGCAGTAAATCACTATAGCTCTAGGATACCAAGAAGACCCGACGATGGTCAAATCTCAGCGGGTCTGCTCGGTAGCTTTGCCAGTCTGGTAACTCGGGGTCAAACTCCAAAAACGCTGATTTACGCTTTCCTTGATCTGTAAACAAGGTTTTAGGGGCATAATATTTGTCCTGATGGTTTCAGTATGCTATCAGCTTGTCTAACACTCAGTGGAATACAGTAGAACACTGATATAAAGAACACCTCCGGACATGGAAATTAGTTCTTTATATCAGTAGTTCTTTATTTCAG
>JAUEKT010305891.1:0-16641 GCA_031762655.1 Doris verrucosa | reverse complement strand
TTATTATTATTATTATTATTATTATTATTATTATTATTATTGTTGTTGTTGTTGTTGTTGTTGTTGTTGTTGTTGTTATTATTATTATTGATGTTGTTGTTTTTGCTGTTGCTGTGGTTGTTATTATTATTATTAGCATCATCATCATCAACATCGCTGTTCGCAGGTGGCAGTGATTTCAGTGATGATGACATTCAGGCTGATCAGGAAAATGACCTTGGTGTGGGAGTTGATGTTGATGCCAATGTCTTTGATGATGAGCGATGGGAGGTGGAATGCACAGGTAACGACGCATGGCGCATGTAGTTAAATTCAAGTTTTTAAGCAACACAAAAAAAAAGCAATACATTATAGTTATAAGTAGTTATATAGTAAACTAAGTTTGACTGTTGGGTCATGCATGAAGGATATCGGATCCATGCAATGTTGAGGGTTAACCAGCATTATATTTTATCATATTTTTTTCAACAAATGAGCCAGTAAACCCAGCTTTTCGGCTGCTTTTCATAAGAGGGGCACTTGCATTGTGTGTCACACATTTGTGATAATTATATAATATTGTATCTTAAAATTTGCAACCTGTAGTCCACTCTTTGGTCTATTGAGTCAATGCAAACTTGAGGGCTATGGATCTAACTCAGCTCACCTCACCTCAATCCTCTGGGCTCTGCATGGAGCATAATAAAGTGTTAACAAGAGTCCTCAAGCCAGCTCGATCTTGGGCGAGCCACCACAGTTCACACCAGGTCTTTCCCCATGAGCTTTATCTCTTCCTCAATGGTTTGCCTCCAGGTCCCGAGTTGTCTACTTTTGGTTCTTTTCCTAGAGGTGCCCAAAAAAAACAAGGCCTCAAGAGGGTGCCGTGTCATTTTTTTCATTTGCAGGACGTGACCGAGCCAAGCCCAGCCCTTGTGTTTCACCTCCAGGACTTCGTTGTTGAATCTTGATTTTTTTCCCTCCAGATTTCATCATTTGTGTCTCTCTCGTCCCGTCTTATCATTGTGATGCTCCTGAGGCATCTTCCCTCCACGCCTCTCAGACGACTTTCCAGCTTCCTGTTGGTTCTCCGTGTTTCAGACGCATAAAACAGTGTTGGGCACATGTTTGGTCGGTAGACTGAGGGAGTTTGAAAATTCAAAAAATTTATCAGCTTCTTGAAAGCCTGTGCTGCCAGTCCAATTCTTGTAGCATAGATCTAACTCACTTTAGAATAATCTCAGCTGTCTCAGGTGCCACTGAAAATTCATGTATTCCGTCAGTTATGATGTTGAAATAAGAAGGGATTTTTTCATCCATTTTATTGAACAGAGGAAGTGTGGAATATTCTCAAGACCAGGAAGGATTTGTCGGGAGCTGAGACAGCAGAAAAAGCTCGCAAGAAAGCTTTGAGGAAAGAACGATTAACTGACGATATGAAGAGACTTATCGTCAGAAAAATTCAAGACTTGGCATCAGGCCAGTGGCGAGACTCGTTAACAGTAAGGAAGAAGACGATTCTCCTGGGATTTTTTTTTTTACTTTCACTATTATTTTCACACAATGTACAGACTTAAACGGTAAAGATAAAGATAGATTTAGAGTCTGTATTTCCATACAATGGAAAGCTCTGAGACTGTACATCATGTATCCCCCAGCAGGTGATTTGAGACCAAAGTCCATCTGAACTCCCTGAATAACATTGTTCTCTGTCTGTAGCTGGGTACTCAATTACACTGAACGAAGTGAAGCAATTGGAGTTAATTTTCTGTTGATGGGCGCAGATGAAGTTCGAACCCAATACCTCTGGGTCAGCAGTGTGACACCTGAACCTTTCAGCCATTATTTTTTTCTGCTCTTGCACAAGGTTTTAAATTTTAAACCCCATTGTTGGATCTAATCAACCCTGCTTAAGGGAAAAGGTTAATTGTAATAAGCCTACCTTCAGAAGAAGATACATAATCAATTTCATTTGTGTCTCTGTATTACAGTACTTATCATGTCTCTGTCCTCGTGAGACGGGTGACGGGATGGTTAGTGCTTTTTGAGTTATATAACCCATAAGGAAATATTTTTTATGTGTAAATTAGTATTTTTTTTAGACATTTAAGAACAAGGATATGCATCTCCTTCAAGTAACCTAAATAATTACCTGTATAAAACAATTAATAGGCTGTATACCTTTCTCTTCACATTTCATGTTTAATTGACTTAAAAGTTAAAGCTTAACTCACTGACGACGTTTCACTCAACATTTTAGAGCACCATTTTTTCCCTGTGGGTAAGGTATTGATTTTTTTATGCGAGTATAACGCTCATGATTGGTTCTACCTCCGTCTCATATCATGTGTGCTTTGTTTCTCTCACGCTGTGCAAAGCTTCAACAGAATCGGGCGGCAACTTTTTGAATTACCGTGTCGGAAGTGAGGGTGGGTCAATTAGTACTTTTGTTTCCGAGTGAGGGAATTTTATGAGCTTGGTCAGTACTTGTGCTGATACTATGGCAGCTGGTAAAATGAACTCGTTTTTAATTCATTTTGAAAGACTCACAAATAGAAAACACAGCAAAAGAATTGCACAAGACTTGATTTTTTTATGTTTAATCCTATTTTATTTCACTAATTGACATTATTATAAAAAGTTGAGGCGAACACAAATTTCAACTCATTTAAAAAAGATCATTTGAAAAAATCCATAAAAGATATTACCTTTCTGTTTTCTGTATCATAATCTACTGCTACATGTGTAAAAATGATGGTTGTATGACTCTAGGAAGTGTGTTTTTCGATTTTCTGAACATCCCCCCAAAAAGCTCAGTCTTCAGCGTATGTAGACCTAAAAAAAAGGCTCAGTCTCCAGTGAGGTAATTTTCTAACGCAGGGTAAAATCCAATGAATCTTAGGGAGGAACCCTTATCCCTGACGTGATCTCTCTCCATGTCGTCGCCTGGAACTACTACTGCCGCATGTCAAAATCAAGAAATAACGGCTTACAGCAGTAGTATTTCCAACTGGCGATGTATTGGGTCTGATGCAGGCACCAATGATCATAGCTCTACTGTTTTCTCTCGTTTGAAGATTTGATGAACTTGTAGTTGTTAAGTATCTTTTTATGAAGAAAATCTTTTCTTTTTTTGTAAGCGGAGTTGCTTTATTTTTATTTTTCCTCTTTAGAAGACTTATGGATTTCATTTGTCTTTTCCAAGTATGATATGAATTTTTTTTTTAATTGTGTTTTTACAGAGACGGATAAAGCATCTTCCCAGTACACTTCAGCTACACTATGTTAGACTTCCGCAAGGCGGATTTATCCTGTGGGAACTGGCTGTGGCTTATTCTGCCAAACGTAGCGCACAGATGGAGGAAGAAAAAGAAGGAACAAGATCTGACAAGCAGGCTGTTGCCGGGACTGGTCGCATTTACTCTGAAATAATTCGTGTCTGGAGTGTGTCTTGCAGTCACTCTAACCTAAAGCCTTCCATCCACAAAATTGTGGCTTCTCATGAGAACGGAAAGAAATGCGTTGTAAAGGTTAAAATCTTTTGGAATTTACTAAAATCAACAAGGTTTTTTTTTTTTACCACTTTCTTCATTTTTACATTTAAATGCAGAGTAGATCTGTTGCATCAATGCTTGTAAAAATATTGCTATCTATAGAGGTCCACTATTATATAATTACAATAATAAATAGAAAGAATATGACTAGGATTGGCCACATTTAGTCACAGTTCTCACATAGACAATTTATTGATCCCAACCTATTAATGTTAACATTATGGGGAGATTAAGGCAAAGGGCACTGTTACGATCATCTGTCCCCAGCTACGAGCTCCTTAGAGTTATCATATATAAGTATGCTAGCTGTGATACAGTGACTAAGACTTGGATTGAGGACAGAGAGGATACCAGGTTTGAAACCCCTCAATGGCTCACCATACACATTTCTTTGTGCAAGATAATTTTCTCCTGTTATTTCATTTCACTCTGATAAGAAGGAGTAGTTCTGACCAGAATAGTATTCTTCAATAGATCTTCATACTATTTAGAAGGACATGGACTTTCACTGTCCCCTTTGTGCTACAGTGAGGAGTAAGTTCTTACCCCATGAGCTGCTGGCATTGAAAGAACAACTACAACACTATCATTAACGGTCAGGTACTCATTTACACCTGAGTGAGATGAAGCAATTGGAGTTACTTTCTTGCTCAAGGAAATTACACAATGGTTGCGGCTGGGATTCGAACCCGGTACCTCTCGGTCTCCAGTCTGACGCTCTAACCACTCAGCTAACGTGCCTCGATGTATTTTAAACAAATAAAGTTAAGGGTTGTAAAAACAAATAAGTAACGGCAAGTTCCATAACGGTGTCTGACTTTACCGATGACGCTGATTGAACGGAGCACAACTTTGTCACTCAGCCCCCAGAAATGCCTACAGAGGTACTTGATGACATGTGCTTAAAATGTGCATAAAATCCAAATCCAAACGTAACATTGCACATGCCGTTTCATTGTCTTTCAGAAAAACCTGAAGTGCATCTCGCAGGTTTCCCATATTTCAACGACTTCCAGTCCTCGCATGCCCATGTGCTATGAAGAAGCTGACCTCACATTCAGCGCCGGCAATGAGGAGGCCAGCCAAGACGACACCACCAGCCTCACCCCTCCGGCTAGCACTGGCAAGACTGAGTATCACATTCTCAAATTTTACACCTTCTCTTCAACGCTTGTCTCCGTCATTCTGAGAAACTTAGCGGCAAAGGTATGTCATATCTTTTTATTGTTGTTTTGTGTGCTTTTTCATCTCATATACAAGGTGAGCACAAAAACACTCCTTGATTTAAATTATGTACTACGAGGAAAGTGGAGTGAATATTTTTATGAACTTGGTGTCCTCAGAACAAATTTTTGTGTAATAGGACTTGATGTCAAAGGCATCCGATGTGTGCCCCTCCTGTTGCCCGCAAACATCAATGAGATAATGACACTTCATCCTGACTTTCTGCAGCAAATCATGTGTACAGCTTTGGTAATAGTACTGATAGGAAAATGAATCCATAGTCTTGGGCAAATGAGAGATGTAAACTTTGTCTTTGACTTTGACATATGATATCTTTCGATGAAAAAGTCACAAACAGTTAGGTAAGGTGATCTTGGGGGCCTTCGCAAAACACTTGGTCATGTTGTCCAGAACAGCCAATCCATCGGTTTGGATGGTTTGTGATGAGAAGTGTGTAGATATTGACAGACCAGGGTAATGGTGCACCATCCTTCTGAAAAATGTAGTCATCATCTTCATCAGATAGATTTAGCAGCAATCAGTTCTGTACCATCCCCAGGTAGGGTTGGCCAGTGATGGTTAATTCTTCAAAGAAAAAAGCTCCATACACAGCTTTATGTTATAACTTCACTTTGGGAAAGTTACGTTCAAACTCAAAAGTGGCATAAGGATTATGAATCCCCCACATTCTCACATTGCCTCTGTTCACATTTCCACTCCAAGTGGAAACAAAAATTCATTTATTTCTGTAACTGTAGACACCAATTCGCTTAACTTCTCCTGTAATGATTATTTGAAATCAAGGAACTGTTTTTGTGCTCACCCTGTATATTTAAGAAATAGAGTCATCATTTTTTACAAAAATTGCATGAGACTTGCCAAAATCCAGATTTATCATGCTATCACAATTAGGTGCAAAATGTTTTCAAAAGAGTGTTATAATATTTTTTTTCTTTTTGCAGTAATTTTAGGTGAGAATTTGTAACAA
Organism: Doris verrucosa; assembly: GCA_031762655.1. Lineage (NCBI taxonomy): Eukaryota > Metazoa > Mollusca > Gastropoda > Nudibranchia > Dorididae > Doris > Doris verrucosa. The sequence continues at coordinate 10,899 of JAUEKT010305891.1, read as the reverse complement.
AAGTAGTTTGTGAGAACTTTCACTAATTTGTCTGTCACAGTGAAGTGTGTCAGTTTGGCTTTATTTTAACCATTGAAGGAAATGTGGCTTTCTTTTTGCTCTCCCTGATGTTTCAATTGCTGAGATAGTTTTCTCTTTGTTTTGTTTGTTTTAAGTGTTCTGTTAATCCAAATCAATTTTATTTTAACCATTCAAGAAAAATGTGGCTTTCTTTCTGCTCTTGCTGATGTTTCAATTTCTGAGATAATTTCCCCTTTGTTTTTTTGTTTGTTCTGAGAGTGTTTTGCTTATCCAAGTCAATTTTCTCGTGACTGTTGCCTTTGCTCTGATCACTACAACACTACACAAAGAACGGGTGTGGTCATGTTTTAATCTTATTTTAAGTCAGCTCGTCAATCCCATTATAATATCCCATCAGGTGTACACGGTCATGCAGGGGAATTTTATGAAGCCATTGATTATCCGCCTTTATCCGGCTAGCCTCTAGCAATGCAATAAAAGTTTTCTTTGGCACCCTCGCTAACGTCTTATTGTCGAACACGCATCTTGATTTGATAGCCAATGATATGCAAGATGCATGTGATGGACCATCACATCCAGATAATACAGAGTTGATCTACACTTTGATAGAGGGCTGTCTGGCGGACAGTGTCAAATTCAAGGTTTATGGCCCAAGTTCGGCATTAAGCCATACTCGTGGGAGCCTTCTGTCCCTCATATAGACAAGATGTCATAAATTGAGAGACGATTTATGACGTATCGCAGTATGAGCATAGGAGGCGATACGCAGTTATGAAGAACTGGACAAATTGAGAGGAGTAACTGCGTGGGAATATGGCTCAGAGGGTAGAATGTCTCTTCTAAATTATGATGTGATGCCTCATCTCCATTTAGTCTGGGTATTTTTTTGTTACTGTTTTTTGATAGGTGGAATTTCCCTTCAAGGTGACAGATAAAGAGCATGAAATTATTAACATGGAAACCAAAACTCCATTGCTCCTCATTGGTCGAAGCGGGACAGGCAAAACTACGGTGTGTCTGTACCGTTTATGGGCCAAGTTTCTCGGCTACTGGGAGCGAGTCGGAAGCTGTGGGCCCCCAATTCTTCCACGTCTCTTCCCCGTTTTGGGAAATCAAGGTGAGTTTAATCTAATTTCCAGTCATACAAATCATGGCTTGGTGAAATAATAATAAATATGATTAGTATAGCGCCCTACCCCGGATGATCCAGGCTCAAGGCACTCAAATGCAATAGTCTATTGGCCACTGGGACCCCCCCCCCCCCTTGGGGATTTTTTGCCACTATATTTTTTGGATAGAACAGTTCACGGGCCACACAAAACAGCCTGTTATGGTTTGAAAAAGTGTCTTATTCACAGAGTTATTGCCCCTGAAAGATCATCGGGTGCAAAAAATACTGATTTTTATTTTGTTTGATAAATTCATTTATCGATGTGTCTTTTTCATTTATTAACTACATTATTGCAATATCTTCATTGTTCTGGAAAACTTTTAATATTTTGAAGAAGTTAACTTATTGAAATATATAACAAAAAACATTCATTGAAGTCTTGTTTTCTCAAAATAATAAATTGAACATTCTTACATGGAACATCTTATAGATTATGTGCCTGCCCCCCTCCCCCCTCCCCAATTGGAGATTTTTTGTCGCTATACTCTTTGGATAGAACAGTTCACGGGCTACATAAAACAGCTTGTTATGGTTTGATAAAGTGTCATCTTCACAAAGTTATTGCCCCTGAAAGATCATCGAGTGGAAAAAAATTTTTTTTTCTTTTTTCTTCATCAAAATCTTTTATCAATGTGTTTTTTTGCATTTATTAATGAAATCATTGCTATGTCTTCATTGCTCTGAGAAATTCTAATGATTTAAAAAGGTTATTAGATTGAAATATAGAACAAACAAAAATTCATAGAAGTCCTGTTTTCTCAAACGAATAAAATAAACATTTTCTTACACGAAACTTTCTGTAACTCTAACTTTCGCAGTCAGAAACTAGTTTAGTTCTTCTCTCTTTGTTTACCAGCAGATTCGTGTCTTGCCAAACGTTGCCAGATATGTTCGGTCAGGATCGCGCTTGCCAGATCATTCAGGCAAAAGTGGGTCCATATGATAGTCTATGGCCTATCTAAAGCTCTAAATCTAGATCTAGATTCTACTTTAGATTATTTTATTATTTACATCTAGATCTAGCCTACTCTAGACATAGATCTAGATCTGGATTACTATTCTAGTATTTATAGAGCTAGTACTACGAATAGGGAAAACGTGACCTTTGGCCTATTCGTAGTAGTACTACGAAAAGGGCTTGCCATATTTTTTAACAATCTACTGTCTATGTTAGCAAAAATAAGATAGCTGTCTGGTAGCCTTATACTGTTTGTGAAGAATGTCAGGCAATGACGATAGATAAAAGATAACAATGAATTATAACTCTTTTCCTTGGCTCTCTGGCTTATCTTCCCTTAGTTAATCACAAATTAGATTTAGTCCTTAGTAGGCATAGAGACTAAAGAAGCAACCTAATAATCACAACTTTAAAAATGTTTACTATCATTCATCTAGTCATTGGACAAATAAAGAAAATATCTCAACTTTTAAAAAACATTTTTTTTTTTTTTTGATCATTACATAATTCATGCTTCTGATAAAATGAAACCTAGGTGTTCTCAATAATCAAGATCTAGGACAATGAATTTTCAGCCCAGATAGACTTTCTTTAAAATTGCAAGTGATAGAGAAAGAAATGGTCAAACGAAAAAGAAAAAAAGCAGAGTTCATTTGAAGTGTTGTAAAATGTTTGAGAAGAAGAATATAAACTCTCAAGAGGCAAACTGGCAAATTTAAAAAATCATATATATAAACATCCGAGAGAGCAGATCAGTATATTGATTGGAAATTGATGGAATCAGTGCCAATAGATCTGTCAAAAATTAGTAAGTAAAGACAAAACCAAGCAAACCATTTTTAAAAATTGGAATATTGATTTCCCCCATAACAGCATAACATTGTTACCACAAAACAAACTACAAAGATGGAACAATTCCCTCGTACAATATTTGTCTAGCTCATCATTCTGTCTGTTATAGCTTCACTAACCTTTGAATCGTAATGATGTTTTCAAAAAAGAAGAAAATTAGATGATTTTATTCAAATGAGTGAAAAATTACAAAATCCACATAGTGAATTCTTTCTTTCTTTAGACAGTTGATTTTCAGAGAGGATTCAAGTTGATTGCCTAATAAAAAGACTTCAGATGGTATGTCAATAGTATGGGTATGACAATTGTTGACAGGAACTGCTTTAGGGAATAACAAAAAGATATTAATAATGTTATGAAGCATTTAAGAGTCATGCCTGTACTTATAGAGGTTGTTTTACTTAAAAAGGTGAGTATTGTTGTTCCCTTCCTTTTGAGCCAGACAAACATTGTAAATGACATTTCTTTTTTATCCTTGCAAAAATAATCTACACTAAACATGTGAATGATGAATTCAAAAAAGAATCTGAGAAAAGGTAAAGAAAGTCAATCTGAAATGTGGTGCCAAAGTAAATGGATGAAAATCAAAGCCCTTCACTCAGCATGGCTTGAACTTACAGGAGTTGTCAAGAACAACTAAGTCACGAGATGGAAATTTGCTGAAGCCCTATGCTCCTGTTAGAACATGCAGTCTACCAAGGAAGAAGGCCAAAGAGGTAATCTACCTGCTTTCATCTACTTTGAACATTAATGAAATGAAAGTGGCAGAGGAGCTGAACTCAAGTCTAAATCATGTCATTTTTAAAAAACACATCAAAGAGAATTATATATTCAACAACCTTTAAGCCTCACAACCTTGTTTACCAGAAAACAGTGTTACCTTCTGAATATTCCAAGCAAATTTACCTCAAACCCCAGCAAACTCGTTCACAAAACAATATGCATTCCTAACTTATCTCCAGAACTTTTTTGCTAAGAGTTTAATTTTCATTTACTCCTAAATCGTTTTTATCTAAAAATGACCATCATCAAAGTCTCAACCTGGACACAGCTCCATTTTATCAGCATCAAAAGAAAAGGCTGCCCATAAGACTTAAGGGAGGTAAACAATACTATGAGAAAAGAGGCAGAAACAATGCCATCAGTAGTCAGTAAAAAAAAAAAAAAAAGAATGTTTATACATTTGTACTGGCACAAGTCATGTTTTCCCCCAAATTGAATCTGCTGCATTTCAATATTTCATTCAGCTTCACAAATGACACAATATCACCTGTGTTATGCTCTAAACAATTAACTTTTAAGTTTCTTAGTCTTTCATTTCGCGATCAATATAAATTATTCTAGTTTCTATAGGGGTATATTCTTACAACTTTTTATGGTATCATCTAAATGTATAGGAAAGCACACTTCTTCATTTACTGCTCTGAACATACATTTCCAAAAACGTCTCTGAAATTCACGGAGGTTTTGACAATTGGAGCATAACACGATCTTACTTTACAAAACTCACAAGCACACACACACGTAGACACACATACGAAGAAATGAAAGCCCCATATGCACAATGGTAGGTCCACATACATGCCCTTTGTACAGATAAAATTTTGCACACATTACCAACTTGCTCAGCGTGGTGAGATGAAAAGAAAACAACCCAAGAAGCACTACGGTACACATTCTCTCTCATCTCTCATCATTCAAAGCAATGCAAGTCGAACAACAAGTATGAGGAAAAATAAATCAGATGCTCTAATGTGATAACAAAGGTGATAGTTAACAAGCTGAAAGGTCCTGCTATCCATAGCTCATCATGTCACTTGATGGACTACTGCTCGAGGCCTTGAGGAATTCGTTGATGTCTCGTCTGAACACAGACAGATTTTGAGTAAACCTGAAATAAGACCAAAAAAAAGAAACATTGCAATTTATTTTCCTGTGACGCTAAAAATTTCTTTTAGTGCCCTTTCTCTTGAATCCACATACATATTATTGGTTTCTAAATCACGAGAATGATTATTTACATCGATCAAGTTAAAATCCTGAAATCAATATCTTAATCCTGACTAAGCTTGAGAATAATGCTGAGTTTTCGGAATATGATCCTGCGATGCACATATCAACCCGTCAGCATTATAACTAAATGATTTCTTGAAATGTTAAATGATTCACAAGGATTTAAATCTCGACATCGTTTAAACAACAAGGATGACTGGAAAGGCTGGAATAGTCTAAGAAAAACATAGCGCCTTTTTAAAGCCTTGCATGGGAGTAATGTGTAGACAATCAATACTGAATCAGTGATGAGCCAGCTAGTATTAATAGGTCCACAGTACAACTGGACAGGCGCTAATGATTGAATAAGGCCATAGCCATAGAATGTTATCGATGAGGCAGAATTGAAGGGAGAGGCTGTGTATATATGTGGATGTGTGTTCGTATGTGCGCGATTTGATACATACTGCGGGGATAAGCATCTATCAACTTTCTTTCCAATGTCCATGTGTAGCAGCTTCCAAAAAAGTATGGATCATTTTAATGCAGTGTAAAACAATGCAACTTTATATCAATTTTATCTTAAATCCACATAATTTTTTTTACCCTTGTCTGTCGATATATCAGGACTGCACTGTATACCAAGTGAAAACAAAAACTAACATTCACTGAGTGTTCATTGAGGTCACTTTTATAAGAATTCTTAAACATTGTACTGATGAAGTAGTCTGTTAAGGTTTCAAGTTATTTTGATATGGACAAATTGGAGTATTTAGCTTCAGTACCCTTGTCCTAAATACACTTCTATTGAGAAAGTCAACAATTCAATTCTTTTCATGGTCAAATCCATCACAAACCTACCTATCTCTGTTTTTGGCCAGCAACGAGCGTTCCACGCTGTGCATCAGGTTTTGAAAACAGTTCACCATAATTTCTTGCTTTTCAGCTGGCTGGCTTGAGATGATATTGCCTCGTAGTTTGTTGAAATACTACAATGTGAAAAGAAGTGCATGGTGAAAGTGTCAACAGGTCACCTCAAATTTTGCAATACAGCAGCATAATAAAAAACTGATCACATATTTTCTAATGCCACAGGTAACAAACACAAAAAAGCAATTTTGGTCATAAAGAGTAGGTTTGGCTGCCTTGGAGAAAGCAGGGAGAAGAGGAAAAGTTACTTGTTTTCCTTTTCATCAATAATTTCCAAAATTCAAATTATGAATAATTAAATCAACCATTAAAACTTTATAACTAATACAGATATAAAAACAATGGTAAAAATGGTAAACTATCAATGAAAGCAATGAAGGTTTAGAATGAGACCTAGAGTCTTTTTGTTGCTTCCATGCCCTCCCTTTTTGCACAGCTAATTTTACACCTTTTTGAAGATAGTGAAGTAGGTTCTTGTTCCTGTGGATAGGCCGCCAATGGCATAGCAGTGGGAACTTTAAGCATGATGTGTAAATCTGTTCCATCAATAAATGAAGACTGAATAGACTTACCTCTTCATTGAGAAGTATTAGCCCCAGCAAAGGCCTTGACATTGACCACTGATTTCTGCAGTCTTCAAACATGATGATATTCAGCACAGTCGAGAGCATCTGACAACATAGAGAAACAAAAGAATATCTAAGAAAAAGAATATCATTTCCTGCTTGGCTCAAATTTTCCATCTAAACCATCTCCAATACTTCATCCTTTGATCTTGTATTACCATTGAATGTGTTGCTTCCATCAGTGCTTTTATCAACTCGCATAAAACTTGTTTCATCCCTACTTAATTATTGAAACTCCCTCGTCATTGGCCTCCCACAAAGTACAATCCTTCGACTGCCGGTTATTCAAAACAATGCTGCAAGTTCATTAATGAAAAAAAATCGGAAAGAGGAAATCTCATCTTTATAGCCCTAAAAGTATCTTACACCCTCTATATTTCCCAACTTTTGGATACCGATAAGCCTGTTCACAACCTCAGAAGCTCTGGTGACACAATTAAACTGTGGATCCTTAGAGCATAGATGTGAACGAGAAATAGTTGTTTATCTTATTTTGCAGATATTGTCTAGAATGACTTGCCGCAAACTCTTGAGATTTAAAAAAAGCAGTGTATGCGCTACAGAAATATACACCATCATTATTATAATTGTCCTTCTCAATAAATCTCTTTAATATAGCACTGATATAGCACTGATTTTCATTAAGATGAATTAGGCAAAAGATGAAAGCCTGGAGTGACAAAGCCTAAGTTTACTTTGAGAATTATCAAGCCATGGGAAATTTTAGTGAGGTAAAAAAAAAAAAAAAAAACCCCATCAGATTTACCTGCTGCAGAATCTCAGGATGCAATTCTAAAATACACAGGAATGCCTCACTATCAACTTGGGTGGCGTTTTGCTTCTTTTTGTTGATGAGACGACGGAACAAGTATGTGATGATATTGTCAAGGATGGCACAACAACCAGTACACACCATAGTGTCTACAAAAGAAGTCAATGAAAGACTCATAAGCAACTGAAATAAAGCAATCATGTGATTTATAACAAAATGTGACACAGTCTACTTCTTTGCAATGAATCGCAAATATATCTTTCGAGGAACTAAATAGTGTCCAAAGGGGAGGGAGCAAGAGGACACCACTTTAAGGGTACTCAACGTCAATTCTCAAAATATTTATTTTCGATGTTTTGAACCAAATTAATGTATGTAAGTGTATCATAGATCAACGCAAGTTCATAAATGTTGCCGCTTTTGTGACACAAAAAATCCTAGTTGGCATGGAAACCGCCACTATCTTGGAATTTTATATACATATATTTTTTCTTAAACGTTATTTTATTTCAAGAGATAAATCAAAATTTCTTTTTGCATTTAGTCATGATTGGGTCATATCTTGTAGTTGATGATTTTTTAAAAACTTGACATTGGTAGGAAGGAAAAGGTACCGAGTATACATATAAAAAGGAGATGGAGAAGTTTTGAATTTCTTTGGTTTATTTTTAAACTTTAAACGCTTTCAAAAACAAAATCATTGTATCACTCCAAAAAATAACTTGTCAGCTACAAGTATCAAGATATAATGGAATACCATGCAAAGTTTGATAAACAAAGGATGAAAACTGTGGAAATGTTTAAGAAAAAGAATTTGACACCCTACCAAAAACGAACTTTGAAGAAAAATTATTTCAAAGAGATAGATTATCTTCTTTCTTTTGTTAGATGCCCTATTCAAAACATAATTTTATAATATTTACCATTTTGCATTCTGCTAAAAACGTTTACTTTGTATAGAATAGGTAATGAAAATTCCTAATCAGTTAAAAGAACTAAACATCTTTTGGCTGGATTTGCTTTTGGGACACCTGTGGGCCCCCTTAATCTCTTTAAAACTGATAAGGCACAGGTAAAATATGGAATAAGTCAAGTAGGAAGGCCTAATAAAGAATGGCTCGAAGTCAAGGTAAAGAGTGCAAACATAATCTTCAAATAGAGCGGAAGCCTCTTGAATTCCATTAACTATTTTCTTGCTTCCCAAGCACCTGACACTCAGGCCAAAATCAATATATTAATTTTTTTTTAAAGAAAATCCTACTTACCCAAAGCAGTAAGACCTTCACTGATGGATGACAGTAAATACAGGAAAACTTGTGGTTCTAGGTTACTGATGAAAGTCATGTGATCTTGCGCCAAGCACTCAAGCAAGCCGTAGTAATTTTGACTCAATTTAGGGTAATCCTAGAAAAACGGATTATAAAATGGATGATAAAATAATAAATACTCAAAAGATGACTAAATTGCATTGCACACGATAAACAGCATATTACTCTATAGCCTATCACTTATAGAGTGATGAAACCTCATTAAAATAAATTTTTGTTCAAAATTACATTGTTTTTGGCTTTGTGACTTCTAGTCAGTCTATACATTGTATCACAAGCTAAAATTAAAATTCCTATTGAAACATTTATCATATTCAGACTTCAAACATCCTCCCTATATCACACTGTCACTGCTACAAATTGCCCTTTCTACCCATGTGCTACACGCAAAAAACATCAGAGTTTAAAAAATGAATATCATTCGTCTCACAGGCTTTTCATTATTTCATTTTGGTTCTTATTGAAGAAAGGGACTGCTCAGTGTACTCACCAGTAAATCACTCTGGGGGATGGAAAGCAGCAGCTTGACAAACATGGCTAAAACATCATCTAAAGCACTGTCTCCATACAGGCGAAACACACCAAAATTGACATAGTTCCCACACAATGCTGCTTTGAGCATGTGAAAACACACAGATATGCCTTTCAGCGTGAGGAAGTTGAGTTAAGGAAGGAAACGCCATACATTTATATGTTAAGTACCATCAAATAACTTATGGATAACTTGACAAACTTATAACAGCAGCGTGAAATACACTATCACATTTTGTGAGAAATGCTTCAGTTTATGAAGAAATATTTAAAAATGAATGGTTGCATTTAACTACTTCCAACTGTAAGAAAAAGTTACTTTATTAGAAAACATATGAATAAATAAGTAAATAAAAGATCATTACTATCCTAAGATAAAAAATCAATTTTATTAATCCTCCAATATCAATAAAAAAAACTCCTGAAAAACAATTAAAACTAAAACAATGATCCTTAAATCCTTCAATTCTTCCATTTGGATGCAAAAGGAGACAGTATTAAACTTCAAATAAATCAAACCCATCAATCAAGCTATACTTAAAGATAGATGGTCGCTGCTTTTAAAATATATTAGCTTTGATAGGTAACCTCTCAGTTTATGAGTGAATTAAGATTACTTCCCTGTCATAAAATGCTAACTTTTGTTGTGACATGAAAGGATATTTCATGATATACATCTGATCCTTTGGAATGCTGACTTTTGTGAGAATACGAGATCCTGTAAAAAAAAAAAGAAGATTTTCAAGACAATGAAAAAAGTCATATCTCTTTAGATGACTAGCAAAAAGTCATTATTTTACAAATGTTTTACATTTCTAGAAAATTCAATGTTACGACAAGCTTATCAATGAAATGAATTCAAAACAATTTCATAATTATGTATTATAAAATTGGAGAGAACCACGAACAGTAATCAACTTACCATATGCAACTATAACTTTACTGATTTCCCTAAAAAGAAGAATACCATTTGGTGATGATACATCGAATTGAAGACGTTGAGATCTGATGAGAGAGAATTAAAAAGATCAGTAAGCTTTGAATAAAGTTGACAACCAACTGGGACAAGACAAAGATACTCATTTTTAAATAACTTAAAATGCATGTTTTAAAGTTTGCTTTTTTGTATTTTGATTTATCCTTTTGTGAGGGGAAGTAATGACAGGCCAATCGAAATTGCTGGATGAGTAGGCCGTGAGTGAATGTGACATTTGCAGCACCTTCTCGAGTTTTACAGCATGCACTGGACATCTGATCTACCTTGGGCTGGTTACGACCCAAAACCACGTGCGTGGAATACATTGTATGGGTGTATGCATGGGTGTGTATGGATGTGTATGTGCGTGTGTATTGAGCAAATCGGGTAGGGATACGTTATTATAAATTGATCTGGCTGCCATTGGATCTCGCTTCCTGACTATATTAAACTTCACTTCAGCTTTACATTAAGCCCTACAGTTGGGTTTTTTTGGTTCAGCCGTGTTGCGGGTGAAACTCACTTCAGAGGGGGGAAAAAAGGGACTTCTGTCTCATTTTGGTTTAGAGCTATTTATGATTTACATTGGTTTAAGTGTCTTCTACTGTGATAATATAATATTTTTAAAAAATAATAATAATGATAACAATACTAATACTAATACCAATAATAATAATAATCATAATAATAATAATAATAATAATAATAATAATAATAATAATAATAATAATAATAATAATAA
>JAUEKT010305780.1:0-10970 GCA_031762655.1 Doris verrucosa | reverse complement strand
TCACTGACAAAAATGCGCACTGACAGTAATACTCAGTCTAACTGAGTCAGTCAGTATATATGAAGAAGAAGAAGACAACATTGAAGGACGTAGGTACATAAAATTGTATGTAGATTTATGAAGTAAGAGCCCCAAGCTTTACCAAGGAGGAGGTCAATCAAACAAATACCCAAATGGGGTTTTCGTAGATGGGCCTTCATTAGAGCAGCGCCTTGATGTAGGGTTTCTCTCAGTGCTTTAGTCATCATTTTTCAAATATTAAGCCTTTTCTTTTCTTTTCCCATTTGTATTTTATTTTATATTAACAAAATGTTAACTCTCAGTCAACCATTTGTTAGGTGTTTTTTTAATCACACATGATTTGTGGATCTAAATTTAGACTTAAATTTCAATACCTAGACCTAAATAAGTGTTTTCTTTTTTTAAAGAATACTTGAAAACAAACCTGATAGCATAACCATAGGGGTATTGAAAAGACAAAACAATAGTCTGTCTGGTCCAAAGCTTATTCAATAGGTTCTGAACAAAAATTTGAACAATGCTCTGTAAATCTATTCAAGAAAATCCATGAAACTGGCTCAGTACAATGAAAGATCACTGCTGACGAGATACAATATTTGTGATATCATTGTGGAGAAGGACTATGAAGTATTATTGCTCAGAGTTGTTGTTTTACTGATGACCTGAATAAGTACCGGTAGCGTTAAACAGAAATACAGTCACCATTTGGCAGACTACCTGAAAAATTGTAAGTTTCGTCTGGCCCTGCTAAGAAGGGGATAGTTTCAAATCTATTTCAGTGTTTGGCTTGAAATCTGGCAGACAATCATAGAATTATGTTCATTCAAATATGTAACTTTCAATGTTTTCAACAGAGAAGTTTGTCATTATATTAAATGCTGTGCTTGTTTGTTTTGTTTTATCTTTTTGGCTCACACAATGTACAGTATTGATATGCTCACACCTTCTACTTACTATGCACTGTGATATAGAACTAGAACAAGAACAGCACCCCGTGTTTGCATTCTGCAGCCGTGCTCTACCAGTCATTTTGTGGTTGGACTCTAAAATAATTACTGTTTATGGAAATCATGGTTTGTGTTAGCAGCTCTTTGTTGAGGTGACAAAATTGGATCATTTTACATTCTGAACTATTTTCATTGCTAAGAAGTAGATGTTTTTATTTTGCTTGCTCAACGGAATCGGGTTTTAATAGCTGGGTGTCCTCTTATCCTGGGGGCTTGAAAGGCTTAAAGCTTTTTCTAAGAGTTTTTCCCTTGTTTTCTTTCTTTATATGCATGTATTACTTTATCTTCTTACTGCCCTTTGAAAAATTATTTTTTCAACCAATTTGTTTTTGAAATTCTATGCAATGAACTTGAGATGTCAAAATGGAAAACATTTCATGAATATGCCAAGGCTTAGCTCAAATTTAGCCTTTATTATTACACCTCCAGATGACTTCTTTGTAAGCCAATATTCCACAATGTTTTATTTTAAGCTATACCCTATCTCCACTTTATGCAAAAAAAAATCATGGAAATCGTGTGACTTGCAAAAAATTGAAATTTCATATTCTGTTATGTGTATTATCGATATTTAAATTTCTTAATTTTTTTAAAGTTTGTTCCTTGTTATGGAACGATTTAAGCCAAATAACAAATTTAGAGCTTGTAATGACTATTGCGTCAATTGATGCGTTCATGTCTTGGCTGATAAACAATTTCTACATCACATGATCATGCACAAACACTTCACACATGTTTTGCTTCAAAACATTTTCCCTTTGAGTAAAGATTGTTTGATTTATTTATGATACCTGAGTAATGTGAGACAAGAAGTTTACACCTGGTCAAGCTGAATAGAAATGGCATTTATTTGATTATTTATATGTCAGCGTTGACATTGATGATATGAAGTTTCCATTCTGAATGCTCAATAAATAAAAAGTGCAGTAATAGCAGATAAAAATCTGCGTATTGAATCCAAGAAGTAAATCGACCTCTCCTCTATGACTCAATAAAAATTTAAATCTTCCAAATAATTAAACATACTGAAGTGAATACCATGATATCATAGAGATCTTCAATATAAAAATATTACCATACCAGTTTTAGTTTTGTAGCCCCCTAGAACAAAAGCTGTAAGCAATTTTATAAGAATGTATTTACTGTCTATTTGTTGTTGAAATGATCAAATTGTTGCACCACTGGCCGACTCAAAGCTTGGTGACTCGACTGGCTAATTCGAGTCCTTTACATGCTTAATTCTGCCATTCGCCTGCAGCGCAGTGTATCAGCTTCGCAAATTTCCATGAATCAGGCCTGCATTTTAAAGGCTATTTTTCATCAATCTTATTTTATTTTGATGTCAGGCTCATCCACGCTTCAATCTCAGGGTGTAGAGATAACACTTTATAAATGCTAAATTCACTCAGCTTTTATATCTTTTTATATTTCGTATTTAATGCATGGTGTTAAAAAAAAACTAAAAGTGATTTATTTGCTTTGCTATGAAGATGTGCATCTATCTTTCAAATATGTGTAAATTCGTTTGCATTATAAATACATACCCCCCATTTCTGTCCAGTGCCAAGATTCTGTCTGTTTTGTAAAGGAGATAGCTGGTTCGCGACTTTTGCCTTCCGAGTTTTTTTGTCATGGTAAAACATCTGTATATTTCCGTAGCTTTTATGATTGGAAATATATGCAACATGTATTCTTTATTTGAGATGGTTTGTTTACTCTTTAGCAATCTCTTTTTTTTTTTCAAAATCTCTTTTATATATTACTGCTTTCTCTCCATCCATTCTGAGATCACTGAAATGGTGGACAGGGTTATTTCAGGGGAGCGTTTTATGAAATCTCATTATAGCTTCGCATTCTCCACATTGTCACGTCTTGATTTTATTTTCCATTCATTCTTTTTGTATGGGGATTTATGCTTCTTGATGATAAAGTAATTCAATCAAAATAACTACATGTATGTGTTGATTGGACAGAGCTTTCAAATATGCCATTGCCACCATTATTTATCATTAGCAATATATTATTATACCATTTTCATATAACCCAGTCACTTCCATAAATAAAGTGCCAACATGATGAAAGATATATAAATATGTGTATTGTTTATTTTGTCTTCAAGCTTCGGATGGTTGTCAAATGTTGCTAGTGTGTAAGTTCTCCGTTTCCTTTCATCTTTTCTCTTCTCTTTCTCATCTCTTTACTTCCTCTAGCTCTACAAACAGATGTGGCCCAATAGACATTTATTAAAACTTAAAATTTGTCACTAGTCACAAATTTATCCTCATGATACGGGAATCACAGTGGCCGAGTGGTTGAGGCATCGGACTCCTGACCGAGAGGTACAGGATTCGAATCCCATCCATGACCATCATGTATTTTCCTTGAGCATGAAAATTTACTCCAATTGCTTCACTCAAGTTATGTGTAAATGAGTACCAGGAAGGGCTGGGGAGTAAAACCTGCAATAGACTAGCGTCCTGTACAGGGGATGATCTTGTATCATCTGTTCCGCTTAATTATCAAAAAATATTTTCGCTTGGATTACTTGGATTGTAAATTGATGCTCTCGCTGCCACTACCACTTGCAGAGTTGAAAAGAATAAAACAACTTCACTGCCTCTACTCAGTTACTATTAGTATTAAACATAACTTCACATTACTACACATGGACTGAACACACAGTCACCTGTTGGCGTTGGTCCATGGCTTCTCTAACTGGTGTAAAAAAACCACAGATTGTTTTTGTTTTTTTATCTTGTGCTTTCTTTCACTGCCATGGAATCCCTGTTATAATCGATATGACTCTTTTAGGACCCTGTTATTGCTGATTTAATTCAACAAAGATAAAAAGAAGAAAAAAAAACGGAGATTTGAAATATCCCTGTTATACCTGGTCCTGTTATAGATGGTTTCCACTTCCACTGCATAAATTTATCCCAGTCTTTTGAATGAGAAGTAAGTTTAGGTGGTAAAGTAAAATAAAGTTCCTTCTAGGCCTTGGCAGACCCAAAGAGCCAGAGCTTATCCCGATTTCTGTAGCATTAAGCAGAACAGATGATACAAGATCATTCCCTGGACAGAACGCTAGTCTATCGCTGGTTTTACTCCCCAGCCCTTGTTGGTACTCATTTACACCTGAGTCAAGGGAAGCAATAAGAGTAAATTTTCTTGCCCAAGAAAAATACAGGATGGTCGCGGATGGGGTTCGAACCCCGTACCTCTCGGTCAGCAGTCTGATGCCCTAACCATTTAACCATCGTGCCTCCAAGTTTAAGTGGAGAATCCTTCATTTTCCTCATTAATTTTAAAAATATGAACGGAGCAAATTGAATTTTGTGCCGTTCAACCACTCATGCATGTGAGGGTGGGGAGTGAAGGAGGAGGAGGAGGACCCTGCTCTACAGCATGAGTTACCCATGGCATTTATAGAAAGTTAGGTGGTTACCCCCTGTTGGGACACAAGGTTTCTCTTGATTACACAGATGAAAAGAACAATTGGAGGCAAGGTGACCAACTGTTTAGGGTGTCTGACTGCTGACCGAGAGGTATAGGGTTCAAATCCTTTCCGTGACCATTGTGTATTCTCCTTAAGCAAGAAAATTTACACCAATTTTGACTTTTAGTCAAATTTCAGTTTTTGCCGTTAGTCATTCATTACCGCTACACATGTCGACAAGGTTGCAAGTTTTGTTATGATTATATTCATTCATATTAAGACTATCACAGAAAATATAGTAATGTTTCGCATAAGCTAGTTTTAAAGTGACCAAGGGAGTTAAATTCCTCTTCATGATGCGGGATATGCAATCTGTCCCACACTTCCCGCAAGTCAAAGCCCAGTCTGGTAGTGGTAAAAACGTGGTCATCTTCTTTTTCCTCAGCAGGCGTTTCTCAGTGATCAAGGCTCTACAGGGCTTTTGGGATTATTTTCTGTCTGAATGCATACAGGTGGTTTGAGAAGACTCTTGGTAGGTCAACTTCTCTCTGTTTTCTTCTTTTGAGTTAAAGATGGATTTAGAGTCTTCATACCACGAAATGAGAGGTCGCATCACTCTATATTAAGAGATGTTTTTAATAGGAATATGAGAATCGAAAACTTGAACATTGTTTAGGATTACTCCTTAGGTTGTGTAGTAAAAAATGAACAAAGGCAACTCAAGTTTGTAAGGTTTAGTTAGTGTTAGTCTTTTCTTATTTAATTTCCAATGAGAAAAGATTAATTAAGGTAACTTTCCAAAATCTGACTTCATATTTACAAAATGATTGATGATAACATTTATGACAACTTGAATACTGAAATGAAAGCTTATGAAAGAACTAAACTTCATGGGCAAAACATTTAAATGCAAAACAATCTCTGACCTGTTCAAATTTAGGAACAATGTGGAAATAAAAACAAACTTTGTTGTCCTCTTCCAATACTTTCTGACAAAGAGAGACCATACAAGGAGCCAGACAAATTAGTTCATGTATTTTTACTGGCAAAGTATTTTGGAATTTAAATATATGAACAAACAAAATCTTAGCCTCAAACAAGCAAACTGTTAAAAACAAAATGCCATTTACAAAATATCATCTCAAGCCTCACTAGAACAAAATAAACTCTGGTGATCTTATTCAAAAACAACAGAAAACAGGAAAGTCAAATGACTTTGAAAGAAATGAACTCAATTTTCAAGCACACTTAATTCAAAAGTAAAATTTATAAGTCCATGGGAAAAGTTAGATGAACACGATAGGAGACAAGAACTCTAAATTGATGAAAAAAAGCAATCACTGAAAAGAAAAAGAAAATAAGGTTAAATTGATCAATATAAATAAGACAGCATAATGTTTCTAGCAAAACCTTTTCTATCAGAAGCATATAATCATTGTACATTGCATTATATATATTATGTATATGTAAATATGGGTAGTTCCAATTATACACAAATGGACAATAACTGCCTCAAATTGCCTGAGTCAACAAAAGGATGTGTGAATCAAATGAATGGGATGGAGAATTATGAAAATATTAAATAACAAACACGAGGAAAGGAAACGTGGGTATTCTAAGCTGCCAAAGCCGATTCAAAACTCCTCATGTTACGTCCTTCGGGCAGCACTGTTACTGGCACCAAGGGATGGTCTGACTTCATCAAGTAATTCTGGAAAAGAAAAACAGGTTGCTGTTTTTTTTTTTTAAATACATGTACATATCTTCTGTCAATAATCTAAATATAAGATGCTGTTTGGACCCTATTATAAATACCAAAGGCTTGGGGGGGGGGGGGGGGGGTTTCCTCACATCACCAATGGCCAAGCCTCTCCAGTCTGTACCATCTTCACATTTCTATTAATCCACAGAGAATCCATGTTTGCTGAGATAGAACAGCTTTTTTGCGAGTCTGCACGAGATTTCTGTATTATAAGTATGGACAGGGGATATAGTAATATTTCATGATCCTTTGTTTGTGGAATCAGCGCTTTTAAAAATTCTTACAAAATCACAGATGTGAACAGATTATACACAATTTGGTTTTGCGCTATAGTATATGTCGATAAACATACAAATTGAATCTACACAGTGATAAAAAAAAAAGGCAAAGCAACATTTAGGCTTTTTACTAAATCATTCTTATTTTTAGAAGTATGAATATGCACTTCCTGTATTTGTCCTATCACAAGAGCTTTGTTCTACCTCTCACCTTAGTTTTTCTGTTTCCTATCTAAATGAGACGCTTAGGCTATCGTATGAAATACTGAAAATTCAAACAAGAATAATTCCTAAAGTAGATCTATGCCTACACATTATTATGGGTAATTATTACCAATTTATGTTCAGCATCAAAAACTACATAACACAAGGCATGTGTTAAAGAGATTTGCTCCTCCATGAAAATATCCCAGAGTCTAGACTCTAGAATAGATTGCCAGGAGAGATTTATGTATAGATCTCTAAGATTAGATCTATAATAATCAGTTTTAGAGGTGATAGTGTCATGCTTAATTATGACTTGATTTCGTCTAGATCTTTTGTTGTTTTAGAATTTTATGTATTCCGTTTGATTCCTTATGCAAATTTATTTTATTTTATTTCTACTATTTACACACCCCTCATAATGAAATACGTTTCACATATTTCAGCCATTGAATAAAGAAATGACCTGCCAAAATTTTGAGAGATTCCATTCACAACTCAGTAAGGTGTTATTCAAGCCTACAGTTTGGGTTCAAATCCAGGATGCCAACTGTCTCTCAATCACTAGGTAAGTCAGATAAAAATCAACATTTTTCAACATGGCCTTTCAGAAAAGCTTGTAATAAAACATTCAAATCAGTATTTAGTTTATGTAAGTGAGAGATTTCAGGGAGAAAAAAAATCAGTTCTGCGTTTATATGTATATACAAAACCAATCTTCTTTCCTTTAAACTGCGCCATACTTACATGTGCATAAGACATAGCATTTTTCTTTTCCGAAGCCGTAGAACCGTTACCAATCCACACAAAGACTTCAGCCTTGGTATCCAGAATGAACACATCCTGCAATGGGTGCAGTAGAATATGAAAATAAACTGAAATCTTTCCAGTTTTGAGTATGCTTAGGACCGCCATTTCCAATACATATAAAATCCATCCCTATACATTTTTAATCATTATTAAACATCTTTCTTCTTTACCATGACATACATACATTTTCAATACTTCTACTGCAATTTTCAAGAGTCTTTATGTCTTTCCTTTAATTTAATCATTTGATTTCTTATCTTATCTTCTCTTATTCCAAATGTTTTTGCTCCATAGGTTACAGATATCAAACGGGACATATGCTCAACAGTTTCAAATTTTGCTTTAACAATTCTTTAAGGGTTACAGCACTTACTTTTGTATCAAGGTCGGACTTGTGCATGACTCCACTTTTCTCCAGGGTAAAGCTTAATTTGCCACTTGCATCCGACAATCTGATAAAAGGACAGACAGTTGAGTTGGCTCTTGAGTTGAATTTTCAATTTAAATGAGGAAGAAAAATAAAGTCTTACTTTCATTATCCCCATACATCCTTCCCTCCCCTCACCCTCACCCGTACCAATGTAAAATCATTCATCACATCAATAATGCTAGGTAATGATGGCACATAGGTGTTTGAAAATGAATCTGCTTCTTAAAGACAAAAGTACAGATTTAAATACAAAATGAATACTGGTATTTCTAAAATGTAAAAATATCAATACAGATAGAATTGTTACATTTGGTGTAAGAGAAACTCCATTGGAAACATGCTTGAATTTTAAACAAGACAAATTTCTTCCGGCTATTTTCATTGTAAGATAATTTAATTCTGGTTTTCTCCTGCACTCTTTGTCAGGAAGGAAATATCAAATTACTCTTTAATTTCACGTTTAGAGCATTAGGAAATTCTTAATATTGATAGTAACAATCATTACATGTATATCATTCAGTTTGTGGATTCTATTTATGTAAAAAAAAAAAAGTAAACAACCATTGATATATTGTTATAAGTTGATCGATATTAAGAATAAATTGGACTAAGGCATGTAGTAATTCACAGAAGTGATAAGACCTACCTGAAGAGCTCTTTGGTTTTGTCTGCAGCACTGTAATCATGTTCCTCTTCATTGTCTTCATTCAAAAAGTTCATGAACTCATCCTGAAAAGGATTGATGAAAACAGATACACAAAAGGTTACTAATGGTTAGAGTAGATAACATATTTAAAAATTCTAATTGCTTTCAGTATTGGCCTTGAAAAGTGCCATAATATCCTGATATTCAAATGGTGGCATTCAGTTCCCCAATGCCAGGTGTCCTGGTCATGCACTGCATGGTCCAAGAGTCCAGCAGTAAATCTTCTAAGTGGAAGCTTTTTTATCACTTATATTCATCATGTTTTTAATAAGTTAGTTCCGAAACCCTGAGATCACCACTTTACTTCAAAGAAATACAATCATATTTTAACGGCAAACTAAGAATGCTCTGACTTATGATCTTCATCATTATAGGTTTGAATCCTACAAAGTTACTCCCTTTTTATCTCTCAAGTAAGGGAAGAACAAGCATTAGCGCTAGTTTTGAGTGAATTCTGTGTCAGGTTAGCATATATTGCGTTTTTGCAGGGATTATTATTGCCACAGTGTTGCTGCTTCGCATGAGTAGCGTGAAAATCAAAGTTTGATACCATGACAAGTTCCTCAAACATTGCTAACGATACACTTTGAATTAAAGGAAACACTAAGACCCTAATATTGTTTTTTTGCATCAATTTCCAACATCCAGTGTCAATACGATTCATGGATAAAGATAAAGACAAAAGAAAAAAAAAAGATAACAGCATCATCTTACCGCATCCGGACCCTCCTCAACAACCTCCACCTTAGGCTTGCCTGCCCTTTCATCACAGATCTGCCTGACATAGGCTTGTGCCTGTAGGAAGGAATGTTATACGTCATCAATATCAAGTTTGGAATTCAGTCATAAATAGATTCCAACAGTAACATCATCATAATTATCGATGTCATCAATCATTTTCAGCCTCATCTTTCTTTTATTATTACTATTATTATTATTATTATTATTATTATTATTATTATTATCATTATTATCATTATTATCATTATTATCATTATTATTATTATTGGTAATGCTGGAGGTTTGCTTATTTGCCCGTTTTCCCACTCAGTCTTAATCTGGGTCGCTAGAGCGTCGGGCTGCCGACCGAGAGGCACTTTGTTCGAGCCTCATCCACGAACACAGTATAAGACTTTCTTTGAGCAAGAAAATAACATTAATTATTTCACCCCACTCAGGTGTATTTGAGTAACCCAGCTAAAGGCAGTGATTGAAATAGTCTTCTGGGAGATAAATGATGTATAGTCGGTGAGCCTGCATTCGTGGAGGTGGGACATGAACAGGAAGGACTTCTTCTTTAGGTTCCTGTTCTTCTACAGACAGAATTTTAGTTTCCAATGAATGACCCTTGACCTGTAACTTAGTGTTTACGTTAAGCCTTAATTAGGCCTAGCCTCGGTTGGAGCAAGCGAAATCAAGGAGAAAAGAACTTTTTTTGTGGGAGAGAAGCATTCGAGCTATAAAAACAAAACAACACACATACACTAAAATGGGGTGTTTAAAAGTCCTCCCAAAAATCCCCCCAAAAATCCCCCTAAAAATCCCCCCAAAAATCCCAAACTCGCAAGTCAAATTTCGAGGGCCAAACGCTTAAAGAAAGAAAGTCAAATTCGAAAAATTTGAGATAAAAAAAAATCTCCCAAGTCTTGCAACTCCGTCGTGCGCCTTTCCAGTGGATCCTCTTATTCTTTCTCTTTCTTCTGTTGCTTTGTTTTAACCATAATTCTCCCTGAAACGACCACAAATGGTTAGCTGGGTAGCTGGGAAGGACTGTGGCTGAGTGGTTCGAGCGTCGGAATGCCCACCGAGAGGTACTGAGGTCGAATCCCAGCCGCGACCATCGTGTATTTTCAATTTCCTTGAGCAAGAAAATAACTCCAATTGCTTCATCCCACTCAGATGTAATTGAGTACCTAGCATTAGGTAAATAATGATATCGTCAGAATGCCGCAGTATAAAGCGACTAACAGACAGCTCCACTGGGAGTTGATGAAAAGAACTTTGGAAGGAAATGGTTTGCTGATGGATAAATGATGTACTTATTGACAAGCCCGACAGCCGATAATATTTGGGGAGGCGGGGAGGGGGGAGGGGGGGGGAGAGCTGGTGGAGACAGGTAGGTCTGGCTAGGAATGGTTCGTAGACTTGTTCCACCGAATCCGTTACGACGAACTCTGGTGTTTGATTGAAACTTTTATAGTACGTTCGGAAACGTTTGCCCACGTTTCAAGAGTCACAGCTTAGGCTAGTGACATACTATGCCGCGCGCGGTCGCGGTTTGCCGTTCCCGCGCGCGGGAGCTGTTTTTGGACCTGA
>JAUEKT010305669.1:0-10971 GCA_031762655.1 Doris verrucosa | reverse complement strand
ATAGATAGATAGATAGATAGATAGATAGATAGATAGATAGATAGATAGATAGATAGATAGATAGACAGACAGGTAGAAAGACAGACAGACAAATTTTAATGGGCAAGTGAAGTGTATGGCTTGCGATGCTTTAGAATTTAGCATTGTGCTTAATTTGATTCCTTAGACATCTGACATTAAATCTTTTCCCAACTACTTACTCAATGAAATGTGCAACCAAAAAGACTTAATTCTTCTTCTAGACAGTACTGTATTGGAAGATTATTTATTAACAACAACAACAACAACAACAACAACAACAACAACAACAACAACAACAACAAAAGAAAGAAAGAAAGAAAGAAAGAAAGAAAGAAAGAAAGAAAGAAAGAAAGAAATCTTTAATAATAAGCAATTAATTCTCTAATGAAATTAATGAATACGAATTTGCTTTGAATGAGATTTAAAACGAAAGGAAACTGAATTTATACTTTTGTTTTGGATCTATACATAATAACTAAATCTAACGGCCTTCCCCAAATGTCTCTCTTTCTTCTTTCACCAGAATATCATCCAATCCGTTTTCAACTCAACCGCTCGAGACTTGTCTACCTTCCTACCAGTCAACAAAAGAACTCTCAAAGAAGCCTTTCTGCTATCCATGACGTTGATAACCGAATTCAATCGCATGTAAAATCAACAAAACGAAAAACAAAACAAAAAACCGAAAAAAAACTGAATTCCTTTTACCGAAAGTGTACATTGCATAGCATTCTACCTCCTTTCTTTTTATGATATACAACCTTATTGTATTTTTAATATAAATTGATATATATATATTTCTATTATTGATTTGTGGTTTATTGATATTTTCATTTACAAATTATACTATGAGATTAACATGCCATTACGTTTATTTCTTTTATGTATTATAATGACATGGAAACTCATTCTTCTTTTGTTTTTGTTTTGTTTTCTTCTTGACAAATTGCTATTTAAGGTATACACAATGTTGGAACGAAGTCTATTTTAACATTTTCTCTCCCCATGCCCCAACGCCTGAATCAATGAAATGATAAAATGAAAACAAGAACAAGAACATTAAAGATAAAAGGAAAAATAAGAGGGGAAAAAAAAAGAAATGACAAAAGAAACAATTCTTTTGTCCTGTCTTATTTATATCGCTAAGAGGAACTCTATTTGCCTTTTTATATTATGATGTGGTATATCATTGAATGTCCTTTTCAGTGATTATAACAAAACCCATTTTCTTTCATTGTTTTTTGTATACAATACACATTTAAATACTTTTAAAAAGAAAAAGGCACAGATTAATTGTTTCCTGTTGTTTACAAAGCGATCATGACTTGTATTTGCTAACAGTTTGAATAATGTATATTCTGTCTCTCTATATATATCTAAGATTTCATTTTACAGCCAAACAAACATATCCACTCACAATACATTAACTTCTTACTCGTGAAATTTGAATACTTTAGGCAATACCCAAATGTTTTGATTTCGTTTTCTTTGGAGGAGGGGTGGAAATTTCTTCACTTTATTTCGTTCATTTTAATAGTTTTCTATCTTCCATCTTACGTGTTCTGGAACCATGACAACAACAGAAATGAACAAATGTTTAATTATTTTGTGTTCATAAAGCTAAGTATGACTTAAACGCACGTCAACCTTTAAATTAAACAAAGAAGAGTGATAAGCCTCTTGTAACACTATGCCTTACTTGTTAATTCTGTGTCAAATTCTATTTTGAAATGAAATTAACTTCCCTTGATATATTCTTGGTATAATTTGCTCAATGTACACTTTTGCCTTTATATTTCACGTTCACTGCTAGCTTTATATAGCAGATGTTCATTGCAATACTACATCTTTCTAGTCAACAAATGCCTTCATTATACAAAATGTGTTAACAATATGCTGCAAATTTTCTTACCACCCCCCCCCCCATCCTCCATGAACTCAATCATTTTGTAACTTTTAAAATCGTTCTTAATTATCTGGTCAGCTTCTCGTAATATTTTTAAAAAACAAAACGGATACACAATTTTGCACTTGTTTTGTTGGGTTTTTTTTTTAAATAAAAGAAACTCGAAACTGTGAATGGTTTTATGAACCATTGTTCATACCTTGTACGAACAGTTGAAAGTCTCAACAGTGACAAAGTCACGCATTACGTGAGTGAGTTGCAACCAATGTTATCATTGTGTTCGATAATAATTATAACGTATCGATACACGTAATTCCCATGGAATAGATAGGAAAAAAAAGAGAAACAAAGTAAAATCAATAAAGACTCCCTTGATCTATGCATACCATGTACAGTTTGCTATTGACTATCATTCTTGTGCTTTCTCTACACTCATTCAAATCGTTGCAAATTTATGCTTACTTAACATTCGCATCAATTTATTTTGATGGCACCGCCATAAGCAAAGTACTTTCCATGATGTCAGAGGTGTTGAAGATATCAATCTAAGACCTCGTATCTACAATCCCTTGAGATAATGCATTTTAATGAATCATCCCGTTTGAACAGTTCAAGACGATACGAATACAGCTAACTGCACTTTTGATTTGGATACGGTGTGAAGGTGTGGGGAAGAACACGACCAACATAGAATTTTGTTAATGAGTCAGATCAGAGAAGAAAAAGAGAAAGGCGAAAGAGAGAGAGAGAGAGAGAGAGAGAGAGAGAGAGAGAGAGAGAGAGAGAGAGAGAACACAGACAAATAATACATGATTTAGGTAGACAGATAGGCAGGCAAACAGACAGACAGACAGGCAGACAGACAGACAGACAGACAGACAGACTGAAATAAAATCAAAGAGACTGAAAAACCGAATGACACACACACACATACACACAGGCACAAGCACATATCAGATAGACACACGCAAAACAGATCTCAGATAGACTCACGCAAAACAGATCTCAGATAGACACACGCAAAACAGATCTCAGATAGACACACGCAAAACATATCTCGGATACACACTCGCGCAAGCAGATCTCAGACAAAGAAACTTACTTAAAGACAGGCGAAGATGAAATTGTAAGTAAAAACAGTAGGCCTGGAAAGAAAAACTGTGAAATGGGTGCTATCTTCCAGATTGTACACCACAGGTTTATTTACATTGACATTTAATACATCTGTCTCATGCTCTGTAAACCATTGAAATGTTTATCATTTCCAATAAAAAGAATAAAATAACATAACTAATTTGTTATTTTTAATATTATTGTTGCTGATGTTGACGACAGTCTTGTCCTGGGGCCATGAGGTCGTAAAGATACGATGACCCTGTCCCGGGTGGATGCATACGATAAGGCGATCGTATCTTTTTCGAGCCTCTTGCCAGGAGTTGAATATTTGCTTATAGTTAAGTTCTTTTGCTTCCCAAACCCCATTCCTCCCCCCCTCACCCCACTTCAGTTGGCAGTCACGATAGCCGAGTGGTTAAAGCGTCGGACTGCATATCGAGAGGTACCAGGTTGGAGCCTCATGTATTTTCCTTGAGCAAGACAATAGCTTCAATTGCTTAACATTATCAAGTGAAATTGAGTACTCAGCTATAGGCAGAGAACGATCATGCCAGAATGCTAGTATAGAGCGCTTGACAGGCAGCTATATTGTATGCTCCTAAGGGAGTTGAGAAGGCGTTTGGAATTAAATGGCTTACTGGACGATACACGCTGTACAATTTTAGGAGCTAGCACTTGTGGCAAGGATACAAACTATAAATTTATGTTTATCTTTATCTTCCTTTCCCGGGGTGTTTGTAAGGTTACTATACTCTATTGATGTGTTCAAATAATTACAGCTCTGATTGATGAGGTATTACCTGCGTGTAATGAGATATGAAGTCTTATGTGTTGACTTCAGATTGTCTCAAGTCTTACACACTGCTTGGATATTGAAAAGTGGCGTGAATAAACTGTTCATCGGCCAGAGCCCTGTATTTTAACACACCAACAGAGTATCACACCGACACTTTTTGAATACCCCGTATTCATAAGCTTGCTTAACCTTAAAAGCATGACGCATACCGGCGGTGTCTCTGAAGAAGGAGAAGCCCACACTCAGGTCGAAGATCGTTGGCACGAGTGACGTCACAAGCGTGATAACAGATTTGGGCTTTCAAATCGAATCAAAGTCGACATAAGCCTGAAGACTGAAAGTTGATCGTGTATTCTTGCATTTCTTAACTTTAAAGCATGGCGTACGACAACGGTTTCTTTCAGCATGGAGGAGTTCACATCTAGGCCGAGGATCGTTGGTTGTGCGACGTCACAAGTGTGAAATCGAATCCGGGATTTAAAATCGAATCTAAGTCAACATAAGCCTGAAGATCAAAAGTTGATGGTGCATTCTTGTAATTAACACCATTATCTATTTCTCCCTTCACATGAGTATAAATTATAAACCGCTGAAAACAAAATTACGTTGTCTATAGCTATGGTTTTCACTTCGTTCCAGCTATGTACCATTATAAGAGGAATGGGTCTCAACATTCATTCAATCATAGACACAGTAACTGAATAGTACTTTAAGAACAAAGCTAAAATGATGGTTAGGAATAGACAGAAAGAAATCGGAATCGAGCAAGACCAGCTAAGCTCCCAAAAGTTCGTTCATCACCGCCTTCTCGTCATGGCGAAGTGGGGGTTGAGACTCAGATGTAGCAGGTTCGATCCCTATCTTCGCCAATGTTTTTGTCTGTCTATTCCTGGCATCTTCCTTGTCCTTGTTCTTACTAGCTATTGAATTACTTTGTCCGTGAGATATTACTTTACGCCACAGATAACGAAACCTTTAATCCCGAGAAACTATTGAATTAGGTATGCTGACAGAAGAACAAACCGTCTGGATTTACAGCTTTTATGTTGATATACCTTCTGCTACTTTGGGGATTTTTTTTTATCTATCTATAATTTATGTTATTTATTTTAACGTTTTTGAGATCTATTGCCGTTTTCTTGTGCTTTGTTTGTTCTTGCTTTTGTTATTTGGGGCAGGGTGTTGATGGGGACATTCATCAGATACCGTAAATTATAATCTCTGATTATTTTTTTCTTCTGAAATTAGATCTATCATGAATTTCAAGTCACTTTGCCTCACATTCCAAGCACATACTTCGATGCAATCTTGAGATAACGGTGCTTGAATCCTAGGTAAATTGTTCTTTGTGCCTACCCATATCTGGAGCACGAACGCTGCCGATAAGCCGTATCCGGCCAATCATGCAATTGGAATGCCGAATGAGGATAGACATTGTTCTACTTAAATAAACAATCAAATAAGCTGAATGTGATAATGGGCATGTCAATTTGACGGTCCCACTGAAAGAATGCATTTTTCAGTTGTCAGGTTCTTTTTTAATATTTTTTTACTAAAGGAATTATATTGTGGTCCTAGACATAAGCCTGATAACCCACGGAATACTGAAAATAGGAAAAACGAACAAGGCTTAAACATTAATACTGTAGACTGTAGCAAGTATGTTTGACTTACCATTATTAAACATCTCTAAGACACTTTTCAAAATCTTCTTCTTCTAATCTTATACATTATGAAGACTGAGCTCAACCACTACTTGATATAGCTTAAAATTGAATCCACAGGGGTTAAGTTGAAGAGGAAGACCTAAAAATACATGAGAGAGAGAAGCAGAGGTGAAGTGTTGCGGTAAAGGAAAAGTTGGACAAATGCTGAAACGTTTGAGCTGACAAGTAAAAACTAAGAGCTTTTTTCTAAATAAATTTTGTAAACAATCACATTGATCGGACTTAACGAACTAATACAACTTACAAAATTTGTAAGAAGAAGTCTTACTACATTGTAGAAGTGGGTGTTACTTCATTTCAATTGATCAAAATTATACTTGTTGAGGTCACAGATGATTAAAACAGACAGCAACATAACAAAACGTACTCTTTAGTGGAATCTACAAGATACGAGAAAGAGGGTACGGCCACGAGCAACGCGTAAAAAAACGTGGTCGGAATGAGATGGAAAGAAGCAGAAGCACTTGGACGGACCTATAAAAGCTGGCGAAGGAAAGGGGAAAAAACAGAGAGTATTTATTCCGGGTCTGTTCTAATAATATATACCATAGAAGGAATGGAGGGCTTTGAGCGCTTAGAGATTTGCTAAAAATATGTTGAGCGCTATAAAAATAAAAAATATATATATATATATATATTGATGATGAAGACCAAAAAAAGAAAGAAAAAAACCCCCAACAAAACAAATAAAGAAAATATCAAAAGCAAGCAAAACAAACAAACGAATAAAAACAAAGCTCATTGTAGAACCTGAATGTTCTGAAGTTGCGAACTTGTTACTGTTGAGTGAATGTCGTCTTCTTTTTTTCTTGGTTTTGTGTGTGTGTGTGTGTGTGTGTGTGTGTGTGTGTTTGCTTTCTTTGTTCGTTTTTGTTGTTTTTGAGTTGTTTGTTCGTTCTATTATGTTTTGTGAGGGCAAAAATCCAACAATTGTTGATTAGTCAGGAAGGGGAGTTGGGAGAAGGGGTGGAGTAGGCATTGCATGACAAAATTGTGTCAGCTTCCAAGAATAGTTCAAGGTAAAGGATTAATTTCTTAATCAATTGACGTCAGAACAGGATGTTTAATTAATGGCATCGCGTAATTCACACTGAAGGGAAATCACTACAGCTGTATAAAGCCATGTTATATCACTTCCGTTCTCTGTCTCTGATTCAACCCATGTAAGGGTATGGCTCAATTCCAACGCTACAAACGAAGAAAAACATGATCAAAAACAACTTGGTTTGCGTCACTTAGTATACCACTTTAGTACAAAATATGATACTACTGATAACAGTTTATCAATAACTACTGGTTTTATTGAAATTAATTCCCCCATGAATTTTCTAATTAACTGGATCTACGTCAATTAAAAAAAAAAAAAAAGAAAGAAAGAAAGAAAATGTGCCATTGATTTCAGTTACTCTCACCGTGAGGCATGGTGGCTGAGTAGCTAGAACGTCGGACTGCTTACCGACAAATACCGGGTTCGAGTCTCGTCCCCGGGCCGCGACCTTCGTGTACTTTCCTTAAGGAAGAAAATAACACCAGCTGCTTCATCCGCTCAGGTGTAATTGAATGGCCAGCTATAAACAGTGAACGATCTTAAAGGCAACTCCTTTGCATGTTTCTAACGGAGTTGAGAAGAACTTTGAAATGAGCTGCTGGGGAATAAACATTGTGAAATCTGTGACTTAGCACTTGTGCCATGACACGAACTATAAATCCATCTTTATCTTTATCCGCGACCATCATGTATTTTCCTTGAGCAAGAAAATTTACTCCAATTGCTTCACTCGACTCAGGTGTAAATGAGTACTAGCAAGGTAAAGGAAAGTTCCTCTTAGGCTTTGACAAACCCAAAGAGCCGGAGCTTATCCCGGTTTCTGTAGCGTTAAGTGGAGCAGATGACGCATGATCATCCCTTGGACAAGACGCTAGTCTATCGCAGCTTTTACTCCCCAGCTCTTGCTGGTACTCATTTACACCTGAGTTGAGTGAAGCAATTGGAGTAAATTGTCTCGCTCAAGGAAAATACACAATGGTCGTGGCTGGGATTCGAACCTGGTACCTCCCAGTCAGCAGTCCAGCACCCTAACCACTTAGCCACCGTGCCTCCTGTACTAGCGAGGGCTGGGGAATAAAACCTGTGACATATTAGCGTCCTGTTAAGGGGATGATCTTGCATCATCAGTTTTGTTTAACTCTACAGAAACCGGGATAAACTCTGGCTTTTTGAGCCTGTCGAGGCCTAGAAGGAACTCTGTCAAAAGTCAAAAGCCAAAATTGTGCAGAAGTCAAATTGAATATTTCAGTTTTTTTAAAGATATTGAGCCCAATGTGTAACATTGCATGAATGTGTCATATTGTTTTTTTGTCAAATGCACCTTGCTTCACCAATTCCAGTGATACAAAGAAAAACATGGACTTATAGCCAACAATTGCAGTCTTAATATGGTCATTCCATTTCAAGGTCCTTTTCAACTCCCTAGGGAACATACAGCACAGCAGCCTAGAATGTGCCTATACCGGTATTCTGAGTAGATATTGAGATTCATAGAAGGCGTTGGCGATCAATTGGCCACACACTTAGGAAACCAAAAAAACAAACAACACATCACGTTATCTGATGGAACCCACAGGTGAAACAAAGATGAGGAAATGGTATACAGCTGGAATGAAGTGGAGACCATAGCTCAGGACAGGGTTAGGTGGAGAGCTCTTGTTTGTGGCCAGTACTTCACAGAGGGGTGAAATGGCAAAGGGTGATGATGATAGCTGGGCACTCTTCTACGTCTGAGAAACAAATTGGGTTAATTTTTTATGCCCGATGAAAACATGATGGTCGCCGTGAGTTTTTGGTTGGCAGTGTGACACTCTAACGGTGTCTCCACAAAAAATTTTTTTTTTTTAAATCAATGTTTTTGATTTGTAACAGTATCATTCCTAGGTAGCAATATAATTGTCATTATATTCCCTTTCTTCAGTGAAAGCAAAACATCAAAAATACATCTGCAGTCCCTTACTCTTCACACATCATGCGCTAACATGAAAATAGCCAGGTTATCTCTTCTTTTCCCCCCACAAATTTGCAAACATTTCTCAACTTGCAAACATACTATGCGTCACAACCTTAACTCACTGAAGACTGGACCCCGTGAAATTTTACAAACGCACAGGACTGACCGTTTTCTATGTATTTAAAAAAAATCATAGAAAGTACAATTATCAACCAATCATACTGAAATTTTGCATACATATAGATATTATAATGATTTACACATAACAGAAAAAATATTGGATTTATCTATAATAGTTATTTTATTACAAATATTTGAAAATTCACATTTTTTTACCCTTTCCGGTCAATTTTGGTATCCCATTATGAATAAAAAACAAAACAAAATTAATGTCCATATGATAAATTTAATTATTACTGCATTTTAGTCAATGCCTTGAAAATAAATAATACCATCAGTGGTAGAAGTAGATCTAGATCTAGATCCATTCATTTGCCGTTTGCGTTCGGCCGTGACTGTTGTGTTGACTGTGTCAGCTGATTCGGTCGGAGTGAAGTCCCTTTGGTAAAATCATTATTTTTAGAAAACTTTCGGAAGTACTCCGTTACACTTGGTGGAAAACGAAAGTGAAAGAATCCTTTACGGTTAACGCCTCTTCCCGTCACTTTCACGGGAATAACATAGCCGCGAGAAATTCCCAAAGTCGATCCCGTAGGGCCTACGGGAACCGTCCACAGTGATCGCCAGGCCTTCCCGTACATGTTACGGGAACAGTCTTCAGTGAGTTAACATTTTCATCTCTGTATCAAAATCTGACTCTAATTGAATTTTCAATTAAATTCTACTGTGGTATGAGACTAAATCCTCTATGATTATTACATTAAAGAATTTGAACAAATAATTGGAAATCTCTTAAACAAAGAGAATAGATCTATTCGTGGGTCATAGGCGCATTTAAGTTGGATTGCACGATCACGGAGATCATTAAAATGAAGAGCCTAAGGTGAAGAGTCTTGCATCAATAATAACCAAAAAGAAATTATGAAAAATGAAAAAATTAAAGCCCTGTCTGAAGATGACCTAGTAAGGCTTTAGAGTTTCTGGAGGGAAATGTGTTCAGCATGTTAAAATTGACCAATGCTATTAATCACCTAAGAGTTACAAACAAATGCTAATCAAGAAAAAATATTCATTCCTGCTACATTAAGGAGCTGTGAATGCTTTTGATGTCTTATATCATTTTCCTTTCCTCTCCTTTCAGATGTGTCATCTGTATGAATGAATTTAATATTGGAGAACCTCTTAGATATCTGCCATGCATGCACACGTATCATAAAGAATGCATTGACGACTGGCTGATGAGATCCTTTACCTGTCCCAGTTGTATGGAACCTGTTGATGCTGCTTTGTTAACGACTTATCAAACAAGTTGATCTCAACTCCAATGCACGTCTGCTAAACCTTGGACCACATTTGTTAAAACCTGATGTTTCCGCTTTGCAAGTATCAGCATGATTCATATTAATTAACCTTATTATTTAAGTTCACTTTGCGTTTAAACTGTTAAGTGAAATGAAAAAGAATGAAACTGTGATGGAATTTCTCATTCATAAATTTATTAATATGTTTCAGACTTAATGCTGAATGTCTCCCAACTGTAATCATTTCATTAATTGTAGCTATATTTTCTACTGCCTATGTTCACTTTGTTATCTATGATCTGTACAACCTTCAATGTCCTCAATGTTGCTTTATTTATTTCATGTATGTAGGGAGAAGGGATAATTTCAGTTTCAAAATTTGTTTTGAAGATCTCATTTATGTTGTTTTTTTCTCTTGTCTTTCATTCATTCTTGAAATGAATTGCAAACCTAGTCCCATGTATTGCTTCCTTAAATGACGTTACAGCATTCAGCATTGACTAATTATCTCAATAAGAAAAAGAGCCTTCATCAATATGAATGGTTCACTCTCTTTTCAGTTCACTTTTACTAGCCTGTTGTTATTACTTTTCTTTTCAATGATGTCATTCGAGGTCGATATGGTAAGTTTTCACACCAAACACATCTACATCTTTAATATCATTTTGATTGTCAACTCTCATTTTGGATTGATTGAACAATATAATAATACTAGCAGACCTCCTGCTCAATGAGCAGGCTATTATTAAATGTAGGCCTACACATTATACATTATATTACAGTAGCCTAGATCTATAAAATTACGGATAAATTGGAAGTCTGGATTTGTACTTCTACTTCTAGCTCTAGAACTAGATCTAGGTTTTCTAGATCTATTCTAGTTCTATGATCTAGATCTAGGCTAAAGGGCTTCTTGGCCTTGCCCAAAAACTCTCAATCTTACAATTTATTTACAGTTTACACACTCACAGTGTTAGATCTA
>JAUEKT010305558.1:0-10973 GCA_031762655.1 Doris verrucosa | reverse complement strand
GCAATCTGCCCTGTGCCTTTGCCATCTGCCCCAGTGCCTTGGCAATCTGCCCAGTGCCTTTGCAATCTGCCCAGTGCCTTTGCCATCTGCCCTGTGCCTTTGCAATTTAACCCAGTGCCTTTGCAATCTGCCCAGTGCCTTTGCCATCTGCCCTGTGCCTTTGCAATTCAACCCAGTGCCTTTGCAATCTGCCCTGTGCCTTTGCCATCTGCCCAAGTGCCTTTGCAATTTGCCCCAGTGCCTTTGCCATTTGCCCCAGTGCCTTTGCAATCTGCCCCAAGGCCTTTGCAATCTGCCCAGTGCCTTTGCAATTTGCCCCAGTGCCTTTGCAATCTGTCGAGTGCCTTTGCAACCTGCCCAGTGCCTTTGCAATTTGCCCCAGTGCTTTAGAAAATTGCACTGGTCCCCTCTGATTTTCATGATAATCATAGCCATCTGGGGCAATTTTTGCCTGCCCTCTTGGTCACCTAATTCAAGCCATGTTGGTGCAGTAATGGGAGAAGCACGGGAACTTTCCAAATCAGTGGAACGGCTGGCTTATCCTCAGCGACTTGAGACACAGACCAGTGGTGTCTGAGTAGCACTTTTTACTACTCGAGTACTCGGTCTGACAACCGACAGCTACTCAAGCGAGAGCTCAAATTCTCAGGCTTCCACTTGAGTTTTAATGAACAAGGTCTTTGCCAAATAAATATACAACATAAAGACCTTTTTTTGACTGGAAGGGAATTTCCAAGTTCTGTTTGTATCGAAGTCAATCAGCATCAAAGTAAACATCAGAATCCATCATTTATTTTGTTAAGGATGTTTTTATTTCCAATACTTCAAAAGAGACATCATTTAAAAAAAAAAAATTACTCAAGTTATGAATTACTCGAGCAAGTATTCAGCCGACCAAATACTGGAGTACTGTTGCAAAATTAGAGTACTTACACATCTCTAGTTTGGAGATGACTGCTAAGAAAATTAGTTTTGACATCAAAGTCAGTGGTGGGAAGCTTGAGACTGTCAGAAGGTTCAAATACTTCAGATCAGTTGACTCAGATGTGACATGAATGACTGTTTATCAATGGCATGAAATTTCTCATATCTGATAAATTAAATACACGATGGTTGTGCATGGGATTCAAACCCTGTACCTGTCGGTCAGTAGTGCGATGGCCCTAACCACTCAGCCTCCATGCCTCCTTCTATTGTGATAGTAGTAGTAAAAGTAAAGTTCCTTCTAGGCTTAGACAGACCCATAGAGCCGGAGCTTATCCCGGTTTCAGTAGCGCTAAGCGGAATAGATGATGCAAGATCATCTCCTGGACAGGACGCTAGTCTATCGCAGGCTTTACTCCCCAGCCCTTGCTGGTACTCAATTACACCTGAGTTGAGTGGAGCAATTGGAGTAAATTTTCTTGCTCAAGGAAAATACACGATGCCCGCAGGGGAATTCGAACCCGGTACCTCTCGGTCACCAGTCCGATGCTCTAACCACTGAGCCACCGTGCCTCCTCAACTATAGGTGCTAAGGATGACTAAATTACAGAATAAGGACATAAAATGGAATTTGGAAACAACTTTCAAAAGAATAGCGACGGTGACTGTAAATTAAAAGGAAACTCATGTAGTGCACTTATCCATGGTGTAACAACAGTAAAGAACTTATGGACTGAAACCTGCAATTTGTTAATCGTGATTTGATTTTTAAGACTAGGATGCTGCTGTATTTATTGACTAGACACTCGGCCACTCTTGAGGTAGGTGAGGTAATAAGGATTAGTTCTCAGAGAATCAACACATATGCCATTCAGGTGATTGAACCAAGTGCCTCATTATCTTAAGTCCAACGACTCTACAACTCTACCATAGTACCACTCTCCAGATATGTGATAATGAGTATAATTTGTATAAGCTTAGAGCTGGCTCAGTGGGCAGGTTACTATGAATTGTGCCTGCAATACATGTGATATCAGAACTGTAAGGAGGTACAAGCATAACACACAGTCATATGCAAAATGTAATGGACAGACAAATAATATATAGATGTTTAGGTACTAGATCGAAGTCAGTAAATTGCCAACTGAATGACAGTTTATGAGGTTCAAGATCAAGATGAAAAAGAAGATCTGTTCATCAGCAATTGAATGTCCATTCAGTTTTCCTTCTCTGTCTGGCATCCAGTTTTCTGTAGCCGTGAATTTATCAATTGTTCTCATTGTCTTTTTCAGACATCCAGAATGAAATTTTGATCTAAGTTGTCTTTTTCAGACACCCAGAAGGAAATTTTGATCTGACTTAATTTTTCTTAAGGAAAGTATCAACAAAAGAGACTGGAATGAAAGTATAATGTCTACAATTTGCTGAAGCCAAGTTACGTATTTGGCTCTTTCTCTAGAAATGAGATAATGTTTGAAATTTATTTTCATTGTGTGGTTTGCTTTGTGTGTCCAAGGCTCCGACAGAGGAACCTGTGACTGTGGTACCTGCCTTTGCAAGCCAGGCTTCAACGGTACTGCCTGTCAGTGCGAACTTGATGATTCCAGTTGTAAAAATGAGGCCGGAGTAAGTCAGTTTTATTATCATCTGAAGTTGAAAATACAATGCTTCTTTGCACGTTATTTGTTTGTTTTTGTTCACTTATGCCAATTTTAATGTCTTCTATTGTAATATCCCATTGTAGAAAATATGAAGGTCAGTACTCACTACCATCCTCTACCCCCTGAAAAGCCAGAAACGAATAGAGTAGTGCTGTGAAGTTGGAAGTACCACAGCTAGATTGTAGTGGTAAAGTCAACTTTTTAGATGAAAGAATAATGAAATAAGATATTCATGAAACATTACCTCATAACAAATACTTTTAATGATTTAATACATAATGATACATTCTCATGGTAGCGCCTTTAAACTGAGAAAAAATAGCTGAAACAATTTCGTATAAAAGTGAACAAATTTGTTGAAATAGACACTCAAACTTTTGGTGGGGAGAGCATAGGTGCGAAATGAGTATATTGATGACAAACAAAATTTTTCAAAAACAAGACTAACTTTGCCAAATTAGCACTGTTAAACATTACTTTTTCATTTTTTTGTCTGATTTCTCCCCTCCACAGATAATCTGCAGTGGTCATGGCCGATGTGAATGTGGTGTGTGTTATTGTGACAGCAAATACACTGGCCCTAGATGTGAACAGTGTCCAGTAAGTCTTAATGGCATTTTTAATAATGAGAGATGGTTGGTTTGATTTATATTTTTTAATCAGTGACGTTTGTCCTAGAATGTCGTAGGTTTCTTTCTTTTAATCACCACCTCATTAGCATTGGTGTCAATATCAGGTTATAGAGTTGGACCTCCACGGCTTCAGTAAGTTTTTTCAGATACCTTATTTCTTTTTGTTGTTTTTCCCACATTGTTTAGGTTATTGACCTCATCTCATTGGCATTATTCTCTCTTTCTTTTTTTACTTCATTCGACACTTTTAGAAGGAAACTATTTCAAGCAAAATATGTTTCTACTATACTTTTGCATTTGATACATTTTCATTCTTCAGGCAATCCCTTTTTAGGTGGTATTTTTCATCTACTTCGTTCCTTGATCAGAAGGAAATATAACAACAGAATTCAGTTGTCCGAACCAAAAAATACGCAAACCCAAACAACCCAACTAATATGTTGTCCTGTGTCCTATTTTCTTTCTCTTTTCCCCTCTCAGGCATGTCCCCGCCAATGTGGGAACTACATACCATGCATCGAGTGCCGAGTATTGAAAATTGGAAAGTTGTCGGAAGAGGAGTGCGACAAAAAGTGCCCCCAGTTCATCCCTACAGTACCAAGTCTTGAAGGTAACTATCATAGCTTGTCTATTGAATAACCATTTTTTAAAATTTTGTGTGCAAGTTTTGACTGCACAAAATGAAGCCATGGATTTACGTTTTGAGAATAATTAGAAGAAACAACTATAATTTACATGCATGGAATGCCATGAATAAATGATAAATATGCAATTACAAAAGATCAAAAGCATGATATCGAAGGCAATGGAGTTTTCTTACAGTTCAGAAGATAAAGGCAGCTGAGGTAGTCAGGTCTGTCGATCAGACAAGGGAAGGCCCTCAAGTCAAACAGGTCATGCAAATGCAGTAAGTTCAATTCACCTAAGACTCGTTCGTCCTCCATTCACTCGTAGATGCCTATCTAAGATGAAAGGATAAACTTGCTTGGCTTTCTTGTTATCTTTAGATGGGAATTCATACTTTTTTTTTCAAATACACACCTTGCTTTTGTGCTCTTTCAGAAGCTCCAGAGGTTGTGAAGTGTCAGCTGCAAGATGACAAGGATTGCTTCCGCTACTTCTCCTATGAGTTCAATAGCATTGGAGATGTGGTCTTGAAGTTTCAGGATTCTAAATGTAAGTCGTCATGAAATAAGGAAAAAGCCAATAAGTCAAAACCTTGTGCTTTTGTGTTGATTTTCATTGTGCTTTTAAACCCGTCAGAAAAATTTACATTGAAAACAGGTCTTATTTACTTCTCAGATTAGTCTTCTTTTATATGTGTTGAAAGATGCAAAAAAAACAAACCCCCAACAAAAAACCAACCAAAAATCCCAGCATTGAAGTTAAAAAAAAAAGATTACTTGATGTAAAATTATTTAAAAACCGATAAGACAAACAGAGGGAATCGGAAACACAAATCAAGGCAAGGATAGAGCAGTGAAGTGGCTATGAAGGTCGTGTAGTCAGAAATATAAAGATGAGTCTGATTGTATCATGGAGGCAATAGCTACACTCGACTCAGGTGTAAATGAGTACTAGGAGGGGCTGGGGAGTAAAACCTGCGATAGACTAGCATCCTGTCCAAAGGATGATCTTATATTATCTGTTCAGCTTAACGCTGCAGAAACCGGGACAAGCTCCAGCTCTTTGGGTCTATCAAGGCTTAATTGGTGTTAAGAATGCATGGTAGATGGTTAATTTTGTTTTCAGATGACAGGCCAAGTGTTTAAAAAATATATATTGTAAGTTGTGATAATGTCAGCAAGTGTTGATTTTGTTTCACAGCCTGCCAGGACTCTATCAATGTGTTGGCCATTGTTGGCGGTGTTGTTGGCGGCATTTTGGCCGTGGGCTTGTTGCTTCTTCTCCTGTGGAAGTTCCTGGTACACATTCACGACACCAGGGAGTTTGCTAAGTTTGAAAAGGAACGGCAGAATGCTAAGTGGGATACGGTGAGTCTGAAAATCAATGTCATGGCATTGCTGCCGCTCCGGTAAGAACAAAATATACATCAGGTGCACCAAAAGGAAAGTGCCATACTTTGAAAGCGACATTCTGTCTATTTGTTGCAAATTTCCCTGGGAAACTTTTAGAACCATATAATCTATATATTGTTTGAAAATATGAAGGTGGGTTGTAGTAAAGTAAAGGAGCAATCATGATTTTAAGAAGGTCAGTCAAAAAATGCAACATCGAGCAGAAGGGAATGTGTTTATTCTAAAAACTACTTTTTCTCTATCGCCACGGACAAAGCTATGTGAATTGTCATTTTCGTTTGTTATTAAAATTTACATTTTGAGTTCCTCTTAAGATCCTAGATCTGATTTTTTTTTTCGCAATACATTTCTTTAACTGGACTTTGGTAAGATTTGTGCGTTGGTCACTGTTTTCTTTGACTCGTTCATAGCGGATTGATCCTCTTGTGATCTTGTGAGAAGATGGGATGCTCTGCTTTATCAATACTTATTTTTGTTCTCGTAGGTTTTTGTCTTCCACACCATTATTTTCTTTCAGCGCATGGCTTTTGAAAGTCCTTAGATTTATTCTTGTAGGTTTTTGTCTTCCACACCTTTATTTTCTTTCAACGCATGGCTTTTGGAAGTTCTTAGTTTTGTTCTTATAGAGGCCTTAAATTCTCTCAAGAATTTATTTATGGCTTTTTAATAATCTTTTAGTTTATGCATTTACATTACGGAAGATTGCTTTACCCAAATATGTGAAGTCTTGCACATCCTCTTACTTTTGTCCATTGATTTTGATTGTCTCACAGTTTTATTTTTTCCCGCCTTTTCTCACTCAATCCTTTTCCTTGTGCACTTCATTTGATGGGATACTAAGACAATGTCATCATAAATACACTATATTGTTATATATGGCTATCTTTATCATCTTATTTTCACATTTATATATATTTTTTCTTTTGTTTGAAGGGAGAGAACCCAATTTACAAGCAGGCAACTTCCACCTTCAAGAATCCCACATACGGAGGGCAGTGAAGTGCTTTGTCAGAGCCTGGTTGCAAGTCATTCGTACTTGGAGCAGTTGGCATCAGGACAGAGAGGGTTATTTAACTGTGGAAGAGAGATGTGTATTTATGACTTGTTTGACTTGCTTGGACTGTTTGAAAGGAAAGCTATGCTTTGAAATTGGATGGCATTTGGTTAATGAAGTATTGTGATGTTTTCCTCAAAAAAGGAAAACTTATGAACATGTTTAGAATTTTGTTTTTTCTCTATCTTAACCTCCACTAGTGCCTCATACATTATTTTTTTACCAGCAAGTACATTTGGTATATGAAAAAAGCATGTTCATTTATTGTAATTGATTGTTAGTTTTCTTATTATCATCTCATTAGATTTTAGGTTTATATTTTCAATACAAAAGAATGATAAGGTCTGCTTCCCAGACAAAAACCAGAACACATGCAGGTTTCCTGTTAATTTCTATTGCACAAGATTTAGAACTAAAATTGTAGAAGTAGACCTAATTGTTAGTGACATAAATTAGTTTTACAAGAGATTTTTAGTATTCCGTGTGTTAGCTGATACAGGGCACTTAAGGATTCTCATATTATAATATTTATAGTTTTCACATAATAAAGGCATGCATTTATCTTTTCTAATCAATATCCTCAGTTTTTCCTGAATGAAAGTAGTCATGTTTGAATGTCGTATATCCATCCAACATATAAATTATGAATGGATATAATGTATTTTTATGGAAGAAGATCTGATAATTTTTTGTTTACTTTACTTATTAATGTATCATGTTAAAATTTCATAAGCTTTCCTTTGGTTGTAGAACTGACAAGTTTTGTTGCTATTTTGCATGGTTGAGATTTAAGTGGACAATTGGGTATAATTTGACTTTGTACATTTAGTATATCTGTTAAAAATTTATCAATTTGGAAAGTGCCTTTTGTGTTAGTCAATCCATCATGTCTAAAGACATTTTTTTACACTGCTTGCAAATGTCTGATCATTTCCTTTTATTTATGGTACTTACAATCAGACCAGCTGTTTTTTTTATAGACAAATAAAATTTTGCAGTTTGCTGGTTTCATATTCACTATTCTAGTCATTTTGAATTTGTTCTTTCATGCATTTTCCGCTTCTGAATATTAAGCATACTCTCAATCCAACGAATTCCATGTTTTTATGGTTTAATATTTTAAGCTGAATTTAGACATTTTACTCCTGAACAAAATCAAAAATCAAAATAGTTTTGCGGAATATCATGGTGCTTTACTTTTTGTAATGGTAAAACTGCTTACAATCAAAATCCACATCCATCCTTTTATCTTAGTCAAGTAATTATGCTTTAATCTTTTATTGATTTTAAACAAATATTGGCATTCATCACGATAGACTGATGTGTGTTATTGAATATGTAACTAGTTACTACTTGCAATACATTTTTATAAATTAATTTATGTCGGCAATATTCCCCTCTTTCTTTGAATTGTCATCCATAAGTGGAATTGATAAATGCAATACTGATATACTTGATTGTGAGGAATGTGTCTGTTCTCACGAGGCTGGAAAATATCTCATTTTCAATTTGAAAATCCTTTTGGCTTTTATTGCCTTGCTTTTCTTTTGGAGAACAGAAGCTTAGAACAGCCTCGATTTAAATCGTAATATAATCACATTTTTTAAACTCTGTATTCCGAAGTAATTCTGTAACTTCATAACCAAGTAGAGAGAAAAAAACTACAGACATCTTGTTGAAGACAGTCAGGATTTTTTTTTGGAACGTACAGTTAACTTTTGCTGTTGATAGAGTTTTTATTTCATCTCAAAAGCTGTTACTGAAGAGCGGTTCAAATGAGAGCATGGATCCATTTCCAATGAAAAGAAATCAATTTGAAGTATTCTTTATGTAATTTTATTTGTTGCTCTTGAGTGCAATGTTATTCTGAAGTTTTTTACTTTTCTAATGTTATTTTACTTTCTTTTTTTTTTTTTACAAAAATTTTGAATTTGTGTCCTAAATTTTTGGTAAGCTTTTTTTTGGGGGTGTTTATTTATGCAGTTAAAATGGATTGATATTGAAGAGTTGGAAACTTTGTTTTAGTAGTCTCCACAATAGTTGAGGTCATGCTCGATGAAACTTGATTGTCCAAAGACTATGCATCTGATACATGACAGTGTGTGATATTAAATATTAACTTTATTAGAAGTTGTTAAATTTCCCACAATTACCATTGTCACCACTACCACCACCACCACCACCACCACCACCATCACCACCATCGTCATCATCATCATCATCATCATCATCATCATCATTATCATCATCATCATTATCATCATCATCATCATCATCATCATCATCATCATCACCCCCACCACCACCATTATTATCATCACCAAAGTCATTTTCATCCTCTTTTGACTAAAATTTGTAATCCTACTCATCTCATATTCAATGATTGTGTCTACATATTTTATCACAGTGGCTGTCTCTGCTTTAATAACCACATTATGCTGACCTGACATGGCCACTCCTTGTCTGGGAATGACAAGGACAGACTGAGGGGTAGATTCAGACAACACACTGAATAATTCCGATATTACTCGCATTGGTTAATAGCTTATTTCGATTTTTAAGTCTTTTCGAGTGAATAATGCGGATATCCCTCAAATCTGAACTGAACACCTAGGGATAAACATTTTCTTCCTTATTTGTTTATGATAATCAATGAATTTGATAATTCAGATCCAAATGTCTAATTTTAGAATGAAATTGTTCATCATAGAAATTCAGGCTTGAATTGAACAAATTAGGCCAAGATGCAGGTCAAGTCGGGTTGAAAAGAACATATGAAAGAATGTCACTTTGCAAGTGAGCATTGTGATAAATAAATTCTGCTCTATTAATCAATACTAGTCTTTGATAATCGATGATAATCGACCTCGTTTTAAAGGATGTCGATTTCAAAATTGTCAAATTTTCAGTTATGTTAGTCTTCCTGGTCAGGAGCTTCCATCAACCACGTATTTACCATACCATCTTTTTGTGCTCTTTTCCCCTTCATACCTACAGCATTTGCCAAATCTACTTTTCCTTTATTTGCTGTTTTCTCTATTCTTTCCCAAGCATGGCTCTGTAATGTATTTGAGTATATACAAGTCTTTCTTAATGTGACATTATGTTTTTATATATTATATAAACATGGCTATGCAATACTATGCAGCATTATGTTATTTCACAATTTCTGCAGTCTTTATGTAAATTGCCTTAATTCTACTGCCTTTTTTTCCAGATCATTTTTGCATTGATTTTTACAACTTATTTTCTCTTTATTATAATTTAAATTTTAACCATGAAGCTGTGAATGGATTGGACAAGAATGACATTGAACACCGCAATGTTAATGTGCTTGGTAGATCAGAGTGAAAATAAAATTTTGTGAGATTTACTCTGTAAGTGTTTTACATATATACACGAGCTCTTTATGAGGTAAGGAGTCAGAATGCAATTATTGACTTGAGATGATTGAAATTAATTCAATTATTAATAAAAGAGACATGGGCCCAGTTTACACCAAACCCAAGAGTTCTATACCTTATTGGCTTATAAGAACACATTTATTATAACAGGACACATGTTTTTAATTGTTTATTATGTTGTTGTTTTTTAATTTAAAAAGTGTGCCTTTCTTTTTTTCAGCAATCATTTTAACATCTCTTGTTTCGTTTTTCTGAACTGATATTATTTTTATTTGAGAAATTTGATGTTTGCTCGCAAACCGGCAATGTCTCTCAATTTCAGTTTTTGCCTTATAGATCAACTGATTTATGATCATAATTTTACTTGTTTCTTTTATGAAACAAAGGAAGATCTGATAAACTTTATAGCAGAAATCCATCCACTGTAATGTTAACAAATCATCCATGACGATCCGTATTTGTTTATCCTTTTTGATGGAACACTTTACTGTTGGCATTGTCTGTCCAGGAATTGAACAAGAGTAAAATCATTGTTTAGAATTTGAGGTTTCTGGTTAGGGAAGCCATTAGTTTATTATAGGTTTTGCTCCCCAGCCCTTGCTGGCAGTCATTTACGCCTGAGTCGTGTGGATTTTCTTGCTCAAGGAAAGAACACAATGATGGGATTCGAACTCCGTGCCTGTCGATCATCAGTTCGACATCCTTACCATTCGGTCATCGTGCCTCCGAAATTTCATCAATCCGTAGTTTTAGGATACAACAAATGCGAGAACTTTTGTTACCAAAGAATTTTTCAGTTTGTAGACGCCATGAACAAATTATCATACACCACGGATATTATGTGCGATTTAAATGCTGTCTTTTTGATCCCCAAAATTGGGTGGGTTACGAGAATTCAACACTTCACCAGTGTTGTAATGGTATAGCAGATGACGGGTCAATGAAAATATGTGGGAAATGTTGGAGTGAAATAGAATTGCTCACGGTGTTTCAGTAACAGGAATAAGATTGAGGGTCCAGGAGCTCAAAGAGATACGGTTACCTTATCTTGGGAAGAATTCATTCAATGAGGCAATCAATTCTTGTTTGGAGCTCCTGGCCCCAGAATCATTTAATTTTGACTGTCGTGCCTTTGAGAACATCATAATTATAATATTCTTGAGTAATCTTGGAC
The DNA here is from genome assembly GCA_031762655.1 of Doris verrucosa. Taxonomy (NCBI): domain Eukaryota; kingdom Metazoa; phylum Mollusca; class Gastropoda; order Nudibranchia; family Dorididae; genus Doris; species Doris verrucosa. The sequence goes on along the minus strand of JAUEKT010305558.1, from coordinate 85 downwards.
TGTGGGCGTTTTCTACTACTACTACTACTACTACTACTACTACTACTACTACTACTACTACTACTACTACTACTACTACTACTAC
>JAUEKT010305447.1:0-10974 GCA_031762655.1 Doris verrucosa | reverse complement strand
AGAGAGAGAGAGAGAAAGAGGGGGGGGGGAAGAAAGAACTCGTTAGACTTTTTATACTTCATAAGCTCTTCTACTATATACTCCCCAGGAAGTTGAAAGAACGTAGAAATGCAGACCTGTCACAATGTTTTAAGTATAATCACAATGCCAAGTCAAATAAAATGAAGGTTTGAAGGGGAAATAAGGAGCAACTGATACAATTCTTCATTGAAGAATGCAGTAAAAATTACAAAAAACAACAACAACAACAACCTCCCCCCTAAAAAAACAATAACCCAGAATATCTAATGAACAATCAGGACATATACTGATTAAACCAGAATAAATGGCAGGTCTGGGACCGCAATGACCTGCTGGCAGATAAATGATGTAGTTTGTGAGACTGCATTGGTTGCAGTGCACGCATAGGGACCAAAGTAAATTTCTTAGTTTTCATAAATTGTCAAGTTAGATATACATGCGCTATAAGATCCAAATTCAAAACTTTTCATTTCAAAATTTTACAATGACTGACTAAATGTGAATATTTCTTACATTCTGCCATTTTGTCAGCTGACTTGCAATGAAATCAGCACTGTTCAGAGAACGAAAACCCTGCACAGATGATAAAAATCTGGACAGCAGCATGTCTCCTTTATCACCCAGATGAAGGAGAGAAGGTCGCATTTTGATGAGAGTCTGCAGATTGTCCTATAATGACATAAAAAAAATCCTTTTAGGGTCTGAAGTCACGAAATGTATTGTTTTCAGATAAAAACCATGTCATAAGGAAAAACTAAAAAAAACCACCCAACATTTATTTATTTCCCTTAAAAGGATTGAAATAATATACACAGTATCATCCAATGTACTATAAAAATCCTCCTGCATTAAATTTATCAAAAGATGGTTGCAAATTTTTGTCTTACTTCCATGCTTTTTTATCCTTTCATTTCAAACAATTAAAAAAGAAACTATTGAGAAACTAAGTGGCAAACACTCAAAACCCCTTTAAAAAGTAGATAAAGACGTACAGAAATTCATGCCTTCAAGGCAGTGTTCAGCTTAAATTTAAATGCATGATAATAATTAATGATTTTATATATATTGTGCTAGAAATCTTTCACAATCTCAAAGTGCATATACGGTATTGAATTTAATAAGTGAAGTAAGAGTTGTTCTATGAATTAAAAAAAAAAAAGTATGGTAAATATGAAGCTTCAAACATGTAATTAATTTAAAATTAAAGTCTTGCAAAGTAAAATGTGTTCACCCTCTTTTAAAAAAAAATTCTGGACTGAATTTCTTATGTTAAAAGGCAGCGATATTCCATTAACTTTTTTCCTTTTGACAATTAAAATTCTGGGATCCAAGATTGACCTCTAGGGTGTTGATGACTTGTAAACAGTCAAAAGTTCTGCCAAGTATGGAGTAAATAGCCATAAAAAAGCTGAAGCAAAGAGTAACCATTTTGAGATCTATTCTCTCCCTTACAAAGTTAAAATTGATCGATTTTTCACTCTTGAATATATCCAATGAAATAATAGTTAAGCATAATTAAATTCAAATTATCATACCTCTTGGTCACAGGCTTCATCGAGGATATTGATTGCTGACATAGCCACGCTTTTTTCTTGATCATAGAGCTGAGTGATCAACAATTCAATGCCCCAGCTGCTAAAACCTCGAGTCCCTGCACGCATCAGCACTCGTAAAAATCTTGTTGCATACAGACGGCAAATCTGAACCAATACAGAAGATATTTTCTCTCTTAGCCGATTCAAAGTATTGCGACTGCATACGAACCAAGTCAATAATATGATCTAATGTCAACTCAAGGTATGGAGTTATCTCAAACTTCAGTGATAACAAACTATTGTATGTTGCAGTACTTTTATTCATTGCCCTTATCATGATATATACGTTTCGAAATAAAAAACAAAACATTGTTATCTACTTTTGTTTGTTTTATTTTACTTCATATAACAAATGGATGAAAAATGGCCTTTTGCTATCTAAATTCTTTAATAGGTAAGACAAATTTGAAACATTAAGAAAGTTCTGATAAGATTTATGCAAACCTATGTCATATGGAAACAGAGGAATATGGAGTGTAAAATGTACAATGAACAGATAGGAGTATGATGAAACATAAATGATAATGAAGACATGTAGATCTAGAGGTAGATCTACTCTTATCGTCACTCAGGTTTCATCACTGAATCATTTTGCATAAATCATAACAAATCTATCAATGTTTTAAAAGGTCGATTTTCCTGCTTCATGTTGTTAATGTTTAAAATAAAATTTTATTGATCTCAAATTAAAGAATTTGTCCCTTGATAATTGGACTAATGGTAATTTTGAGATGCATTTCTTTGCATTTTAGCCCGATACAAAAATTCTGGGAGTCCTTTGGAGAGGAGCGTGTTAAAATAAATGGAAAAGAAAACAAACTAATAATAGCAAAAATCAGATTACTACTGAGCACTTTCTAATTTTTGATGTAAACAAAGAATTGACACTTTAAAGGACAAGCTTCAAGTGCGAAACATCTTTTGCTTACATCTGCTGTGCTGGTCAGAGCTTTTGACAGGATTGGGCGAGTGGGTCCTTCCAAAGAAAAGTTCAAGGCAGAAAGCACAAGCTTCACATACATAATGTTTGTGTTTGGCGTCATGAGCTCCAGGAAACTGTAAATAAAAGGGTAAATTTAGCAAATTTGTGACTTTTGGAATATCATGTAGCAACTGTAGGCTTAAGAACAAAAAATCCCATGCATTACTTTGGCAATTAGAACAACGATGGACTTTTTAAAATAGAAAGATCATGTAAATTCTCTTCTCTTTCATCTACATTTTAAGTAATTAAACCTGAATCGAAAAGTTGAAGAAAACATCCTCCAATGGCCTTTTGCTATCTAAATTCTTTAATAGGTAAGACAAATTTGAAACATCAAGAAAGTTCTGATAAGATTTATGCAAACCACATGAAATGAGGCATGATGGAGTAAAAACAGAGTGTCTGATTACAGACTAAGAGGTATCAGGTTCAAAACCACCAACAGCAATGTATTTTCCTTAAACCAGATAAGGACGAGTACAGCTTTATCAGGGAAATTATTGTGTAATAAATTAGCAAACAATTCAGAAAGTGATGGATAAGATTTGCTGACCCTAAAACTTATTGACTCAAAAGGTCTAGGTACCAATCCAGTACACTTTGAATGCTTATTTTTCTCATGCTAAAAATGTGGATGACAGTTTAACTAAATGGGTTGACCAGTAGCACCTAGGAATGTAAAAGCACATTACTGATAAAATGTATTCCTTTAATGCAAAACACCAGTTGCACATAAGTCATACATTATCAGTCCATGCACTTCTTTTTCTAATTTTTACCTTTTTGCAGAAGTAAAACAAACTTATCAACTTGACATGACTCAACACTTTTCAGTTTCATTTTCAATTTACAATTAAAACAATTAAAAGAGCTTGTGATAGCTGACAATAAACGTAATTGTTACATTCAGCATGTAATTTTGAAAAAGATAGCCAAAATACAGAAAATTTGCAAAATTGTCACTTAATCAAATTGTGCAAACGGAACAGTGGTATGGTATTATTTCAAACCAATAAACAGTAAAAATTACTTACGTTTGAATTATCCCTGCCTTCTCTAAAAGTATGCATCCTTTCTTTGTTGAGGAGAAGCGGCCGATAAACAGGAAGTAATATCTGCATAGCTTGTCGTGTAATCTCTTGGCACCAAACATGGCATTTTCATCCACCGGTACATTCAATTTTGTTACCTGGAAAAATGGTCAACGCAAGTGTTTATAAGATACTATAATAAATAATGTAATTTGAGATGTGTTCAAAAGTTAGGACATAATCATATGAAACAAATCTTTTTTCAAAATTTGAACCAAATGATAAGTATATCAAACATAAAACAAGGACATTTGAAAAAAAAAATGCAACATATCAAGCTGCTTATCCAAATCTCTCATACCTCTTTCAAGTTTTCACTGATGTCCGACAAAAACTCTGTGATCATTTTATCTGTTTCTTCCTGTAAATAGAAAAAACAACAACACATCGTAAGTGCAATTATTAAATCACATTCTTTTTGTAGGGCAGGACTTAGTCTGAGTTTTCTTATACAGTAAGATTGATTGTTTCATGGTATTTTACTACATTTCACTACCAAGCTAAATGTTGAAGAAACAAGAAAAATAAAGGAAAAAAATAAATGAAAATACATCAGCACCTATCCGTTCTACAGATAAATATTAAAAAAGGCAGACAAATATTCTAGGAAAGAAAAAAAGAGACTTGACATACAACAAAATTGTCATTATGATTTACAATTGCGACCACATTTAAAGAAACACCATTTCAGAATTACCTGGCCACAAGTCAAGAGGAAGTCAATCAGGTAGCAGCAAACAATGCACATGATTCTGCAATTGGCATCGGTTATTTCACTTTTGGAGAAGAGATCATTTTCTGGTTTGAAAAAGTGAACCAAGCGACGGATGAACCTGCAAGAGATAATAGCTATATATTTATACCTTTATCATTCATCTCTTATTTTAATAATTGTATTGAGGCAAATGTTAGAAACCAGGGTAAAGGTATGACATAAGTTTTCATGGAGACAGGTCGACATTCTATTTTGTAACGTGGAGGCGCAGTGGCCGAGTGGTTAGGATGGACTGCTGAGCAGGAAGTACCGGGTTCAAATGCTATTCCCGACCACTGTGTATTTTCCTTGAGCAAGAAAATTTACTCCAATTGCTTCACTTGACTCAGATGTAAATGAGTACCAGCAAGGGCTGGGAAGCAAAACCTGTGATAGACTAGCCTCCTGCCCAGGGGATGATCTTGTAACATCTGTTCCGCTTAACGCTATAGAAATCGGGATAAGCTTCAGCTCTAGGTCTGACTAGGCCTAGAAGGAATTTTACTTTACTTTTTCTATTTTGTAATATCCTAGGAAAAATTAGATGCTGTAGTTATATCTATTTAGCAATTGATTTACGTTAAATTATTATTGCTCTTTCAAATAAAATTCACATACTTGAGCTGAAATTGATCATCACACTTCTTGAGTCTGTCATCAGGCCACTGAATTGATGTAAAAAAAAAAAAGAACATTCCACTTTAAAAACAGCAATGAACTACACTGATGAAAACAATAGCTATAACTAACAATTTTTGCATGAAAAAATTCTACAAAGTACTGAATTGCCCATCGCACCATACAGTTGAAACATGGACAATCAATAGTGAAGATATCAAAAAGATATACTGCTTTTGAAATGAAGTGATACAGGAAACATTTGAGACAACTTCAGACAAGGAACTAAAAATGAGAAACTTGACTAGAGTTGGAATAAAATCGGTTGTGAATTGAAATTTACCCCTTCAACCATTTGTGCTCATCTCAGGGTGAGTTCAAAGGAAACACAAAGAGGATAAAACAAAAACTTATGACCTAATTTAGTGTTTAATTTCATTCCCACAAAGCAGTTTTATGTTAAAAATAGACATGGCACGTGTCACATTACTAAGAAAACAACGCTCTTTCCTATGATAATAATTTATTTGTCAATCTCATTTATGTAGCCATGTGAATAAATTTTGATGAAATTTGTTTTCATATAATAAAGCATAATTATGTTCTTTACATAGCATCGACATATCTTTTTTCCATAAAGTCAACTCATCCAATATATGAAAAATATCTTGCTTATCAGTTTTCTCAAAGCCAAATATATGAAGAGAACCCTAGATTGAAGAATTTTAAATGATAACGAACTTGATGGAAGAGCCTTCTCTGGTACTTATTGGTGGAAATAAAGTCAAACGATAAGACTCAAACTTATTATTTTCAATGCCTTTGACTTTGAACAAAGTTGTGAAGCAAAATTTCAGATTTACTTTGAGAACAGCTCCGATTATGGTCCACTTCCACTCTAAATGACTTTTGGTGGATAGGACCTGGGAATCCCTCATTGCTTGACTGGAAATATCCTCTGGTGAAACCTGAAAACATCAATTGACATTCCTGGATTAAACAGATAACATTTCTACAGCACTTTCCTTCGAAAGCTCAAAGCGTTTTATATAATATCAGTGGAATACAAAATTACGTGGTTATTACAACGTGTACAACCGAGACAAGCATTAAAATTAAGTTTTAGTCCATACCTTAAATAAAAAAGCATTTACCCCAAAACTTATATGTGCAAGAAAATTCACATTATACATCCTCTTCACAAGCCCGCTTACAAAGCCAATCTATATCACCATACTGATTCACACCCACTCAACACACACATGCAGCGTCCCTATCATTACTGCAAGTAGGTTGCACAATCAAGGTGTCATGAACACATATATACATTCACCCACACCTCAGTCAAACATCACAAAGTTGGCGAATATAATATTAATGATAAATAAAGACAATAAAGTTTCATACATTTGTTTCATAACTTATGTAAATTGATGCCTTCAAATACAAATTCTGAGCAAACTTCACCACTTTTTCCCCCTTAATAAGTCTTGTAACAGAGTTTGGCCTTATCATAATTCATTGTCGATAACCTGTATTAGCATAAGTGACTTTATGTTTCATGTCACTTATGCTAGTACATGTTATCAACGATGAATTAGCATCCTCTGAGGAATCCTCTTGTATATTCTTTAAAAATATTTTTAATCAACAAAAGATGCACTTTCTTAAATAATATATGCTCTATATATACATAATAAATAATATAGGTCAATAAATCAGAATTAGCCAAAGGTATTCTGCATGCTAAGAAAAAGCACCTGCTTGAAGTAGAACTCTGAAAGCTTTTCTCTTCGCAGATGCCAGCGTTTGCTTGTAACTTCGGACATTTTTCCTGCATGCTGAAGAAGCTGATCTAGAAAGAGGCTGCAAGGCTTCCGTCCATGCTTAATCAACTTGTGAAAGCGTGTGAGATGCATCACAGCTTGATGAGCTCGTCTGGGAAGAGGCAAATTTCAAAATGATTTAGTTCAAATATATCCTCATTGACATAAAAACAGTTTTAAAAACCGTATCCCTCAAATCCTACCCATGCCTGTCTCATCAAATATCCCAAATTTAAAAAAAGAGCCCGGAGTTTATAACTTTTCTCCATGATCAGGTAACACACATTCTCATTAGTTAAGTCTGTCTGGCCATGCGATACAAGCTTTGCTTAGGACCCAGGCTAACCTTCCTTTCTTCAACACAGATCATCTCAAAATCAGAATTATAGTACACTTGAGACAAACTTTACCTTCTTTTTTCTCCACTACGCTGATTAGTTGAGGCCATTGCAATAAGAGTTGGTAAGCATTCACTATAATTTGTACATTCTGGAGGTAGCAGACAGCTGGCCTGAAAACATGAGTGACATAAGTTATCTTTCTTGACATGAAATCTTAGGCAAAGCAATACTCTAACTGGCCTTTTATTTGAATCATAATAATTTTGAGAATGAATACAATTATTTTCTAATTAAGACGGAGTTCAAAAACACATTATCTTAAACTCATAAATACTTTCAAGCTGAAAGCCATAGAAAAAAAAAATCAAAATTTTACTTAAGTTAGATCTACTTTTAAAAAATCTATTAAGAAATAAGCACTTACTCACATTTAAATAAAAAGTGAGTGGATCATCATAATGTTTTGACAAAAAAGGTCTTCCTTATAAATTTTGATTTTAAAGATGAAATAAGTTAAACATAATCACAGAGTATACTGTTAACAAGTACAAACCATATGCAGTAATTCTGAAAGAAGTAGAACAGCTCTGTTGAATAAAGCCCCTTCACTGCTGATAACAACTTCTACAAGAGCCTAAGGAAGAAAAAATCCCAACAACTTTAAAAATGTTTTACATTTAAACAAACAAAAACCTAGATAAGAGATCATAACAAACTATTAATTTTTCATCTATAAATTCAAAAGAATTGCTCAAAATATCATAACCAATGCTCACCATACCTTAAGGAAATATTCAGTACAGAGAAAGTATGGTACAATTAATGAAATGAATTAAACATGACATGCAACAGCGAATACAGATAAAGATGGATTTATGGCCCTTATCCTGCACAAATGCAAGCTCACAGACTGTACATCATTGAGCTTTTATATTGTTAAGTCTAAGGAGTCATTAAGTTAAGTACCGGGGAAACTACATTTCCATTAATATGCAAGGAAAATAAAAGTAAAACATCAATCTCAATACCTCCAAAAGACCTGCTGTGATCCATGATGACAACAGTAATGAAAGATGATTCTCTATCAAATTTGGCCTGAAAGTAAATGAAAAGCAACAGCCATCATATAACTTACACATTTACAAAGCTTACTGATGGTCATTATCAATGAAGACGCTAGTTATCTATGAAGCATAAAAATTCTAAAAGCGTTAATTGGAATTAATTGATGTATGTTTTCGCTCTAAATCGAATCAAACTGAAAATTAATGAAGCATGACTACCTTGTCCTCGACACATGCATAAGGATTGCTCTTCCTTCTTCAGCAACAAAGCCCTCTGCGAGCTTCCATCCGTCTTTCATGGCACTGGGATCTGGACATGAAGAAATCATATGTTTCATTTTCAAATCATACTTACGCTTGTAAATCTACATGGACCTGCATGTTCCAAACAAAAATCAATATCCTCTTAACTCTTTTTTTGCTTACAGGGAAATAATTATGATATTTACATCTTTTGTAGCTCTCAGACATCCAAATCCTTTATTTGCGATCCAGAAATAAAAAAACCCATTGTACAATTCAACCTGATAGCGTGGACAAAAAATCGAATATAAACTTGATTTACTCAATAATTGTTATATAATGTCAATGTCCTAAATTCCTACGTTTGTATCCTTTGAAAGAATTCAGAGTCCAATCCCAATATTCTACAATTTCTATAATTTCTAAAAAAACACACATCAAGGTTGCTTTAGGTAAATATATGTATAAAGAAAATCTTGACCTTGAGAGTCAAAGTCAATGGTGCCTGTATCAAAAATCACAACAAAGGCACAAAAGCTGGAAGCTTACCAACACTTGCAAAGGCAGTGGCAAAGTCGTCTGACCATGTGGGCAAAGTTAGACGAAACAGATCTGATATCACTTCTAGAATGTATTTCTGGGAACGAAGAATTTGAGAAAAATGCACAATGCAATAATGTCAGTTATGCAATGTCAGTTATGCAGGTTTGTTCTTTAGATTACCGAAGACAAATGTATTGAACTGCACAGGAACAAATCAACCTTAAACATAACATTTAAAGCTACTTTTATCCCCCCCCCCCCCCCCCAACCATTCAAATCTATCGTGTCATAGAGGCCATCTCGTGGATTAAATTACCCAGCCGGGAAGAGCAAAGCAAATGATTAAAAACAAGCTTATAAATTGTTTTAATGATGTCAGAATAAATTTAATTGTCTCGGCAAGAAGAATGGTATCAAGAATTTAAAAATTAAGTATCTAAAGTAAAAAAAGACTGTAGATGAGTACTTGGTTATGAGTAGAGAAAGAGTTTTCCACATTGTTAATTTGAAATGCCAATTAAATTTCACTCCTATGTGTTCCCCAGGGAGATGAGGACATTGAATGACATATGGCCTGCTGGGGGCATGTAAACTATGAACTCCTCGTAATGGATTTTCATTCCTGACATTCATCCTACACCAGCAGGTAAAAACTTACCCGTATTTCAACGTAAGGCATGTACAAAATTCCAATCAGAGACTGCATTCCAGCTCCCTCAGGGTGGCACAAACGGATAAGTCCTTAAGAAGAACAAAGGAAAGAAAATTAATCACTGAACTATATTTTTTGAGTATGAGTGCATACCGATGACTGTTAACTGGCTCCAACAAAAAGGAAAGTCTGAAAGTTAACATTTATACTTTCGAAAGTAAATAAGATTTACATTCTACAATGTATCAGGCATGAAACTTGGTCTTTTCCTAAATTAAACGCTAATTTAGCATCCTTTGAATTAAAAATACTTGATGCAATGACATTGGCTTTCTTCTAATTATTCAGCCATATAAATTATTTTAAAAAACTTTTAAATTTTTATTTTGAATATGAGAATAAATATTATCTCACTATTGACCAGTCATACAACAAATATTCACCTGGCCAGGACCTCATAACTGTTATGACAGCCATCTTACTAGCAATGAAACGTGTCTCTCTCTCCTCTCTGAAACATGTGGTAAAAAAGGACAATAATAGAGTCTTTAAATTTAACTCATGCGGTACAAAAGACAATTCAAAGTGTCCAGATGTGATGATCAACACAGATTAGAAATAGATAATGTTGGTTTGAAGATGAAATTTCAGCCATAACACCAGTGTAAGTAGATGAAACTTTGTATCCAAGCTAAATGAGAGTACTTTGAAGGGCTCTGAAACCTCGATGGTAATGCCATTATTCTTTCTGCCTGATTCCAGAAACTCAACACTAGAAGGGTTTGTCCAGACAGCGATTTGCCTTGATACACCATCTGTCTAGGCAGCTGAGATCACCGAAACGCGAAACTGGCTGGGGGATTTCACGAGTTCATCATAAGACCACATCCTAATCAATACTATTCTTACTACATGATCAAAGAGGCATACAATTTTACACCCAAGCCACGCCAAACTAGATTGATCCCAATATGCCAAATTCCAATAGGAGACAATAAGACCGAAAAGTCATCTGCAAACACAGACACTGTACTTACCGACATCTATAGACGCTTTCACAACAGATCATTTCTCATTTTCAAAATCTGCTGATTCTTAGGACATGATTCATTGCCATTGTGAGGCATGGTGGCTGAGCGGCTAGAATGTCTGATGACTCACTGAGAGGAACCAGGTTTGAATCCCATCCGTGACTATCGTGTATTTTCCTTGAGCAAGAAAATAACTCTAATTGCTTCACC